>NC_059608.1:2843808-3043808 GCF_020424385.1 Procambarus clarkii | reverse complement strand
TGAAAGCAGTAGTTGTAGAAGCCACCTCCAGCCACAACTTTAAGGCCAGATTCGACACGGAATTTGTTGAATCTGGTCCTAATCAGAATATGATTATTCTGGACGTTATAATAGTTACGTTGTAATTCCAAGAGTACAACAAGGCCAGTAGGCAGGGCATACAGAACTAGACCTCACTCCCCCAGCGACACTGATAGGTAAATACTCCCACTCTTACCTTTGTTTCCGGGAGTGAAGAAGATGGAGAGGCACAGGTGAATGGAAAGTTTAGAAACGGGACGTACAGTGTGAGGTATGACAGGCAGCGGACTGTCCGCCTTGCTGACACGGTGTGTGGGTGTTGGCAGCTAGGCTAAGCTTGCTCTCATTAGTCAGATGAGACTCTTCACGTGTATTACAATATAAATGGATGTCTGTAGATAGATACTGTTCATCATTTACATATACACACTCCGATGTGTGTGAACCTGTATTGATGTTCTGTTTAAGGGTCTTTATTGTATTATTTATTTATTTATTTATTATTATTTTTATGTTTTTATTTTGCTATTGATTTTTTTTTATAGTGGGAGGATTTGTGATCAGTATTGCATCAAGGAATTATGTATTGTGGGGCGCTGGGAGTCCAGTGAGTAGATGGAGGCTCTTGGACCACCAGCTGTGGGAGCGGGGCGTCTCATCTTGGGCCACCAGCTGTGGGAGCGGGGCGTCTCATCTTGGGCCACCAGCTGTGGGAGTGGGGCGTCTCATCTTGGGCCACCAGCTGTGGGAGTGGGGCGTCTCATCTTGGGCCACCAGCTGTGGGAGCGGGGCGTCTCATCTTGGGCCACCAGCTGTGGGAGCGGGGCGTCTCATCTTGGGCCACCAGCTGTGGGAGCGGGGCGTCTCATCTTGAGCCACCAGCTGTGGGAGCGGGGCGTCTCATCTTGGGCCACCAGCTGTGGGAGCGGGGCGTCTCATCTTGAGCCACCAGCTGTGGGAGTGGGGCGTCTCATCTTGGGCCACCAGCTGTGGGAGCGGGGCGTCTCATCTTGGGCCACCAGCTGTGGGAGCGGGGCGTCTCATCTTGGGCCACCAGCTGTGGGAGTGGGGCGTCTCATCTTGGGCCACCAGCTGTGGGAGCGGGGCGTCTCATCTTGGGCCACCAGCTGTGGGAGCGGGGCGTCTCATCTTGGGCCACCAGCTGTGGGAGTGGGGCGTCTCATCTTGGGCCACCAGCTGTGGGAGCGGGGCGTCTCATCTTGGGCCACCAGCTGTGGGAGCGGGGCGTCTCATCTTGGGCCACCAGCTGTGGGAGCGGGGCGTCTCATCTTGAGCCACCAGCTGTGGGAGCGGGGCGTCTCATCTTGGGCCACCAGCTGTGGGAGCGGGGCGTCTCATCTTGGGCCACCAGCTGTGGGAGCGGGGCGTCTCATCTTGAGCCACCAGCTGTGGGAGCGGGGCGTCTCATCTTGGGCCACCAGCTGTGGGAGCGGGGCGTCTCATCTTGAGCCACCAGCTATGGGAGCGGGGCGTCTCATCTTGAGCCACCAGCTGTGGGAGCGGGGCGTCTCATCTTGAGCCACCAGCTGTGGGAGCGGGGCGTCTCATCTTGGGCCACCAGCTGTGGGAGCGGGGCGTCTCATCTTGAGCCACCAGCTGTGGGAGCGGGGCGTCTCGTCTTGGAGTAACTTGTCTAACATTGGGTCCTCTAACATTAAAGGGTGGTGTTCCACACCCTGATGGCTTGGTGCTGCAGTCTGATGTTTAGTGGCTGTATGTTCAGGAGTGCATGGTGGTAAGAAGAGCAGGTTCCTATGGTCCACCCTATCTTGAGGTTATCTTGAGATGATTTCGGGGCTTTAGTGTCCCCGCGGCCCGGTCCTCGACCAGGCCTCCACCCCCAGGAAGCATGGTCATACTATCCACGTTTAACCTAACCTGACTTAGTAAACCTGCAGTTACTTCTCTATCCACCTACCCCCCCCCCGCTCCCCACCTCCCTCAGGTCCTTCTCACCCCACCCCTACCCACACACCCTCCCCCGCTCCTTCCTTAGGGAGCACTTATCCAACCACCCCGCACCTTCCTCCCTCAGGGCTCTCCCTCACCCTCTTCCCCCCTTGCACCTGCCTCCCACAGGGCCCCTTCTTTACCGATGCCCGCCCCCGCGCCGCCCACAGGGGGGCTCTCCCTCGCCGCCCACAGTGAATCTTAAGCTTGCGATCTGCATGTTCGTGGCATGCATGCTGGAATGAGTCCCTCCCCGCTAAGAGTTCTCCGCCCCCAGATGTGGTGGTGGGCGTGCCACCCTCGCCTACCCCACCCCCCCTCCAGAGGCACCCCACGCCCCCCCCCCTCTCTCACCACGCCCACAGGTCCTCAAGTATTTACGCAACAGATTACGAGACCTCTACATCTTTCCTTAATCATTCCGGCTTTGTTAGCGTTTATTAAACAGTTACATATATATATATATATATATATATATATATATATATATATATATATATATATATATATATATATATATATATATATATATATATGTATATATATATATGTATATATATATATGTATATATATATATATATGTATATATATATATATATATATATATATATATATATATATATATATATATATATAATATATATATATATATATATATATATATATATATATATATATATATATATATATATATATATATATATATATATATATATATATATCAGGAACACGATTGATAATACGAACATCTTGTTTAACTAAAATATTTACTTTAAAATCATAACGTTCCGAATCTTCACTATTACTCATCAACAGTTCTAAAAATACAGAAAACACGAATTAAAACTGAGAGTTAACAAACAACTTACTGAAAACATGATTATATTCTGAAGAGCCGAAAATCACATTAGTTATTACAGAACGACAAGGATAAAAATACCAAAGTCAACTTTTGTAATGAACAAAGTTATGTTTGATAACATTCATCATTAACAATAAGGACTAAATAAAAATCATACTTAAGATCCTAAAGATTGCACGATTCTATGTAAGACTAAATTAAATCTATCATTATCGCATTATCTATGTCACCCATTATACAGAAACTCAAATATTATATAATGATAGACACTCATTGTTATATCCAGTATCACAATAAAGCAGAACATTACTTCAACAAAGTGCACCAAAAACACAACTCAAGGGAAGCTAAACAATTAAAGAATATAATGACGCAAATAAAACATGCGCGGAACAAACAAACAAACACGGAACAAACACAAATTCACTCATGACAAGGGTTCCTAGTGTCTGAAAAAGCTGACTTCAACAATGAAAGCCAATCCTAAAAGATATTATGAAACCATATATTTGTTTTCAGAAATTAGGACTCGCTCCCATAAGAGTGGTCATTGGCTACAGGAGTCTGGCTTTAAAATCCGGCTGAGAAATGTTGTAGTTGAAAAATAAACTCGCCAAAGTTCAGTTTGTTAGTTTTAGTTAGTATGATGCTTAGAGTTGTGTTTTGTTCCATTGTCAAAGGCAGAGCAGGAATGATTACAATGTGTCTTACTGCATGATATCTAGCCTAGGATGAGGTGAAGGTCAAGCGCCTCCCTTATAGGTCCAGTGTATCGTGTCACTCTCCTGTCTGTATGATGGCTGGTGCAGTATGTTGTATGTTCATTCATACAACATACTGTATGCTATATTTTAGTTACTCTCGTCTCGCTCTGAAGTACCTGAGTAAAATCCTCTTTTCGTACCCCATTAAGAGGCAGTTACCTGCCCATTCCCTCTTTTACTTCTTCCCCCCTCCCCTCCCTCCCTGTTCCCTCTCCCAGGTGGTTCGTACCCTCTGGTTCGTACCCTCTGGTTCGTATCCCTCTGGTTCGTATCCCCGTGTTCGTACCCGCTGACTATGACCTCTAAAGTTTCTTGAACTCTTCCCCCCCCCCCTTCCCTTCCCTTCCCTTCCTTCTATACCCATACCCCCCCCCTTCCTCCCCCCTCCCCCCCGCATGCGGCCGCTACCCTCACGTGTATTTGGTGTGTCAACACGTGTGTGGTCTCCCGGCCGCACCCGCAGTCCATTCTCCCCCACCTCACCTCACTTAATTTATCCAGATCACCGCTCTGTTGGCTATGGTGAGGGCTGGTGTCAGGGCTCCGGGAGCGGCTGTGGGGGGTGTCAGGGCACCGGGGAGCGGCTGTGGGGGGTGTCAGGGCTCCGGGGAGCGGCTGTGGGGGGTGTCAGGGCTCAGGGAGCGGCTGTGGGTGGTGTCAGGGCACCGGGGAGCGGCTGTGGGTGGTGTCAGGGCTCCGGGGAGCGGCTGTGGGGGGTGTCAGGGCTCCGGGGAGCGGCTGTGGGGGGTGTCAGGGCTCCGGGGAGCGGCTGTGGGGGTGTCAGGGCTCGGGGAGCGGCTGTGGGGGGTGTCAGGGCTCCGGGGAGCGGCTGTGGGGGGTGTCAGGGCACCGGGGAGCGGCTGTGGGGGTGTCAGGGCTCGGGGAGCGGCTGTGGGGGGTGTCAGGGCACCGGGGAGCGGCTGTGGGGGGTGTCAGGGCTCGGGGAGCGGCTGTGGGGGTGTCAGAGCACCGGGGAGCGGCTGTGGGGGTGTCAGGGCTCCGGGGAGCGGCTGTGGGGGGTGTCAGGGCTCCGGGGAGCGGCTGTGGGGGGTGTCAGGGCTCGGGGAGCGGCTGTGGGTGGTGTCAGGGCACCGGGGAGCGGCTGTGGGGGGTGTCAGGGCTCGGGGAGCGGCTGTGGGGGGTGTCAGGGCACCGGGGAGCGGCTGTGGGGGGTGTCAGGGCTCGGGGAGCGGCTGTGGGGGGTGTCAGGGCTCGGGGAGCGGCTGTGGGTGGTGTCAGGGCACCGGGGAGCGGCTGTGGGGGGTGTCAGGGCTCGGGGAGCGGCTGTGGGGGGTGTCAGGGCTCCGGGGAGCGGCTGTGGGGGGTGTCAGGGCACCGGGGAGCGGCTGTGGGGGGTGTCAGGGCTCGGGGAGCGGCTGTGGGGGGTGTCAGGGCACCGGGGAGCGGCTGTGGGGGGGTGTCAGGGCTCGGGGAGCGGCTGTGGGGGGTGTCAGGGCACCGGGGAGCGGCTGTGGGGGGTGTCAGGGCTCCGGGGAGCGGCTGTGGGGGGTGTCAGGGCTCCGGGGAGCGGCTGTGGGGGTGTCAGGGCTCCGGGGAGCGGCTGTGGGGGGTGTCAGGGCTCCGGGGAGCGGCTGTGGGGGTGTCAGGGCTCGGAGAGCGGCTGTGGGGGGTGTCAGGGCTCCGGGGAGCGGCTGTGGGGGGTGTCAGGGCTCGGGGAGCGGCTGTGGGTGGTGTCAGGGCTCGGGGAGCGGCTGTGGGTGGTGTCAGGGCTCGGGGAGCGGCTGTGGGTGGTGTCAGGGCTCGGGGAGCGGCTGTGGGTGGTGTCAGGGCTCGGGGAGCGGCTGTGGGTGGTGTCAGGGCTCCGGGGAGCGGCTGTGGGGGGGTGTCAGGGCACGGGGAGCGGCTGTGGGGGGTGACAGGGCTCCGGGGAGCGGCTGTGGGTGGTGTCAGGGCTCCGGGGAGCGGCTGTGGGGGGTGTCAGGGCTCCGGGGAGCGGCTGTGGGTGGTGTCAGGGCTCCGGGGAGCGGCTGTGGGTGGTGTCAGGGCTCAGGGGAGAGGCTGTGGGTGGTGTCAGGGTTCTGGGAGTGCCTGTGGGTGGTGCCACGGTTCTGGGAGTGCCTGTGGGTGGTGCCACGGTTCTGGGAGTGCCTGTGGGTGGTGCCACGGTTCTGGGAGTGCCTGTGGGTGGTGCCACGGTTCTGGGAGTGCCTGTGGGTGGTGCCACGGTTCTGGGAGTGCCTGTGGGTGGTGCCACGGTTCTGGGAGTACCTGTGGGTGGTGTCACGGTTCTGGGAGTGCCTGTGGGTGGTGTCACGGTTCTGGGAGTACCTGTGGGTGGTACCACGGTTCTGGGAGTGCCTGTGGGTGGTGCCACGGTTCTGGGAGTGCCTGTGGGTGGTGCCACGGTTCTGGGAGTGCCTGTGGGTGGTGCCAGGGCAACAATACCCTCGGGGTGGGCGGGGCTGGTCACTATGGTAGGGACAGAGGAGGTGATATCCGCGCACTGTGGCTTGACTGGGAATACCTGAGAGTACAGAGGTTGTTGACCTCTCCCTCTTGTGCTGGCTCTACAGTGCCGTTCACAGTGGGCGCAGTGGTGCATGCCTTGACGCACGCCCACTCCACCTCTCCGCTTCACGCCCACTTTACGCCCACTTCACAAATCAAGCTTCTTCCCCCGCCTCAATCTTAATCAGCGGTATTCGATGTGGATTTTACGGCTCGCTAAACGTCGCTCCCTTTACCTCTCTGGTGGTGGTGGTGGCTGGGCCCCTTTCCTTCCCTCACTGCTTGGTGGGCCCCTTCCGTCACCTTGGAGAAGGGAAGGGTCTCGGGATAGTGGGAAGGGTTGGGGAAGGTCTCGGGGTAGTGGGGAAGGACTCAGGGCAGGGAGGAGGGATGGGGAAGGTCTGAGGGCAGGGAGGAAGGGATGGGGAAGGTCTGAGGGCAGGGAGGAAGGGATGGGGAAGGTCTGAGGGCAGGGAGGAAGGGATGGGGAAGGTCTGAGGGCAGGGAGGAAGGGATGGAAGGTCTGGGGCAAGGATCTGAGGGCAGGGAGGAAGGGATCGCCAGTCAAGACTGGGGAAGGATTTGCTTGTCACTTTTTGCTGAGGGAGGGCATTGCGCCAATATAAGTAGACTTAACAAAGCCAAAAGTTCCCTCCGAAAAATTTTAGACTTTACTGAATAAATTAATTAAAAATTTCCTTGGACTTTTCGTGTTTTTTTGGGGGGGCGTGTGTACGGGTAAGGAAGGTTTCGAAGCCTAGGCTAAATGAATGAACTTGGGCTGTATTGAACAATGGAAAGCCTTGTTGAACAAAGAAAGTCCGTGTTGAACAATCGTCTGTTGTGTTGTACCTGGATTGCACTCGGAGAGGGTTCTGAGAGTTCTTCCACTCCCCCCAAGCCCGGCCTGAGGCCAGACTTGACTGTGAGAGCAGGACGTGCAGGCCGTGTTGAACGGAACAGTTACACGGTGAACAGTTGAACAAAGCCAGGCTGTGTTGAACTAAGAACGGGACTGGAGCTAAGCACATGAGGTGAAGTGCCTGCCTTGTTATGAAGAAGAGTTTGTCTTTCTGTGCCCCAGCTGCAGGTGGCACAGCTGCGGCCAGCGGAGCCTAGCTGCGGCCAGCGGAGCCTAGCTGCGGCCAGCGGAGCCTAGCTGCGGCCAGCGGAGCCTAGCTGTGGCCAGCGGAGCCTAGCTGCGGCCAGCAGAGCCTAGCTGCGGCCAGCGGAGCCTAGCTGCGGCCAGCGGAGCCTAGCTGTGGCCAGCGGAGCCTAGCTGCGGCCAGCGGAGCCTAGCTGCGGCCAGCGGAGCCTAGCTGCGGCCAGCGGAGCCTAGCTGCGGCCAGCGGAGCCTAGCTGCGGCCAGCGGAGCCTAGCTGTGGCCAGCGGAGCCTAGCTGCGGCCAGCGGAGCCTAGCTGCGGCCAGCGGAGCCTAGCTGCGGCCAGCGGAGCCTAGCTGTGGCCAGCGGAGCCTAGCTGCGGCCAGCGGAGCCTAGCTGCGGCCAGCGGAGCCTAGCTGCGGCCAGCGGAGCCTAGCTGTGGCCAGCGGAGCCTAGCTGCGGCCAGAGGAGCCTAGCTGCGGCCAGCGGAGCCTAGCTGCGGCCAGAGGAGCCTAGCTGCGGCCAGCGGAACCTAACTGCGGCCAGAGGAGCCTAGCTGCGGCCAGAGGAGCCTAGCTGCGGCCAGCGGAGCCTAGCTGCGGCCAGCGGAGCCTAGCTGCGGCCAGCGGAGCCTAGCTGCGGCCAGCGGAGCCTAGCTGCGGCCAGAGGAGCCTAGCTGCGGCCAGAGGAGCCTAGCTGCGGCCAGCGGAACCTAACTGTGGCCAGCGGAGCCTAGCTGCGGCCAGAGGAGCCTACCTGCAGCCAGCGGAGCCTAGCTGCGGCCAGAGGAGCCTAGCTGCGGCCAGAGGAGCCTACCTGCAGCCAGCGGAGCCTACCTGCGGCCAGAGGAGCCTAGCTGCGGCCAGCGGAGCCTAGCTGCGGCCAGAGGAGCCTAGCTGCGGCCAGAGGAGCCTACCTGCAGCCAGCGGAGCCTACCTGCGGCCAGAGGAGCCTAGCTGCGGCCGTCACAATGTGCCGCCCGCGGCTGCAGAAGGCTTCAGACCTCTTCACAACACCACCTCGCCTCCCTCGTTATGTGAAGTTCCAGCTCTGCCATTTTTACGCCTTCTCAAGGAGCTGGTCTTCTTTTGCTCTGCCTTTTCCTCCATGACCTAATCTTTATTATCGCATATTTCTTAACATTGTTCCGCGTCCTTTTCTTGCAAGATTCTCGAGTACATTTCCAGGTTCAAATGTCTTGGAAATGTGGGGAGATTCACATTGGACCGAGGAATGTCGAACTGTCCAGAATTACTTTAAAACCGACCGTCGGTCCACTTATCGGTCCAGCATGGAGCAAAGGACCGACTTCCTCGGTCACGCTTCTCATAATGGACCAAATTCCAGGAATTTGGTCCTGTTGGAACTCGGTCTGTTAAATATGTCAAAAGTATTAGGTAGCCAAAATCAAGATCACATGTGGTCTATTAATTAGAATTGATCATCAACCCAAAACGTGTGGGCCATTGTTACGGGCACAGAACAAGGCAGTTCGCACGTACCATCAGGACCCGGGATCACAACTTGGCCGGCGATGAAGTCTCCCAATCCCCCAATCCATCTCCCTAATCCATGCCCCCCAATCCATCCCCCAACCCAAGACCATCGCTAGAATAGAATATTTTTACAATCATTTTCTTTTATATGGCAGAAAATCACACTATCTTTCAATCAGTCGAAGTTTCAGTGTTGATAAAACTTAAATGTTTGAGTAGTGGTAATTTGTTCACATTGTTAAATAAATAGTTTTTTGCTTGGTCCCAAGTTCCTTCCTCGTCAGGCCGTCTGAACTGTGAGAAACACCTTAACTAAATGACAAAAGTTTCATTTCATAAAACACACACACACACACACACACACACACACACACACACACACACACACACACACACACACACACACACACACACACACACACACACACACACACACACACACACACACACACACACACACACACACACACACACACACACACACACACACACACACACACACACACACACACACCGTAGTTTTCATGTTGGATAATTTATTGGATAGTGTCAAAATAGAGCTCATTTCCGCCCCCTTCCCATAGACAATACGTTATTGTCTCTGCATTATGCCCAGTATGGCGTAGTTATGCTCTAGTACAATGGTCTTCAACCTTTTTTAATGTCATCCACCCTTAGTGGTGGTTAACTAGAAGCTGTCCACCCCCCCCCCCCCCCACCCCGAAAATTTCTCATTTAAAATCTCACGTTTTTAATATTTAAAATCTATGTTTTTTATCTTATTTCTGTGACTATGTAAAAAGAAAAAAAGTTTCTCATTTTTTTTTTAACTTTTACATATTCATCCATATATTTACACACCTCATCTCTAACTAAGAGGCTCAAAATACACAAGATAACATTAAGTATGCCATTTAGACGCATTTTCCTTCACTAAAGTAAAATTGCAGACATGTTTGCTATATTTGGTACGATATCAATAAATAAAACAAATAGTTATCCTTTAAACAAAATATCAGTGGCTTGGCTGGTGTTGCACTTTGTCTGCTCTAAGGTTGAGTCGAGGTGTCAGACGATTCTCAAGTGCAACTCACATGAGAGGATCCAAGTTCAGGATTGCATTCCTTTTCTTTGTCTTCACCAAAACTAAACTAGAGAACCTTTTCTCACACAAATATAATGTTGGCATCTGTACAAATATGGCTATTGTCTGCTCAGCTAGATTCTTGTACTCTGGGATATCTGGATTTCTAGAGTACATCTGAATTACATCCAGAGTACTCTGGATGTTCTCTGGATTTCAGGGTAACCCAGAAATCCATGGGATGGCAAAATGTCTTGAAAACTGTTTTTTGTTTGTGTGAATAATCTTCTCGAAGCTCCAAAAGAGGATCACAGTGATCAGTTGCTTCATCTGTGAAGGGATTAAGCATCCACATGTTGGAGGTCAGCTGGTCAGTCTCACTGTCTGGGAAATAGAAGTCAAGGTTTTCTTGCATTAAAGTAAGGTGTCTGGTAGTACCTCCAGTGTCTGCTGTGTTGCCTGTATACCGTGTTCCCTGCCACATTCTCTCTTAAATGAGTCAAATAATTCAAAATCAGAAAAGCACCTCTTTTTCTACATTGCTTTTATATTTTTTCACCTTAAGTTTAAATGCATTTATTTTCCCTATATTTGTAAAAATATCCCCTTTGCCTTGCTGACTGATGTTTAGCTTGTTCAGATGATCGAAGATTGAAGCCTTGTAAGACAATTTTGCCAGCCAGAGCACATCCGGACATTTGACTGCCATGGGGTTGGCTTCCTCAGTAAACAAAACACAGAGCTGCTCGCTCAATGCATACACTCGATTAAGAACCTTACCCTGAGATAGCCAACGTACTTCAGTATGAATGAGAAGTTTTGTGAGATTAGCTTCCATATCCTTACACAACTCACGAAACATTCAGGTTTTTTTTAAGCATGTGCACAGATATGATTAACCATTTTGACAACAACATCAAGTATAAGCTCAAAGTCACTTTTCTCCTAAGCATTTCTAGTTTCATTCAGTCGCTGTGCCACTAACGCTTCCCTGTGAATCACGCAGTGAATTGCGATACAATTTGGTGAGACCGCTTGGATTTTCTTTATAACGCCATTGATTGCACCGACCATAGCTTTTGCACCATCAGTAGTAACAGACTTGTATTTTGACCAGTCAATGTCCTCGTCAATAATGAAATCATGAAGTTTCTGAAAAATGTTGTGTGCTGTTGTTTCTACGCCCAGTTGGAGGCAGCACACATAATGTTCAACAAAGGTTTTCTCTTCTAAGTCTGGAAACCGACAGACAATAATCAGCTGTGCTTCTCCTCCAATGTCTGTGGTTTCATCCAGTTGAATGCCAAACGAAGCAGCTAGACGCAATTTTTTAACAAGCTGTTCCTTCAGGTCATCTGCTAACATCACAGACCGACGACTTATTGTAGTATAAGACAACGGAATCTGCTTCACTTTCTTCACTGCATCTTTCCCTCCAGGTATAAGGTCAGCTGCTACTTCAAGACACGGCAGTAAATCATTTTCAAGTTCAGTGAATGACTTTTTTTTCCGAAGAACGATGAGTCATCTTAAGAGAAGCAAGAGTAAGTGCTTTCATGTCGAAGGGCTTAACTTGACTTTTAAAGGTCGACTGTTGCTTCAAGTATGCTTCCAAAGTTGCCTCCAAAAATGGCTTTGATTTGTTTTGGTGTTCCAGATGCTTCGTCTTTAAATGCCGTGCAAGTTATGAAGGAACAACATTTTCATTACTGTTCGTGGCATGACACAAGAAGCACTTGCCCGGTGGGAAGGGATTTGAAGCTACTTGTACTGGCCGGAAGAGTCCAAATACAATGTGCTCATCATTCCACCTTTTTCGTCGCTTTTTATGTGACGAAGATGCATCCCTTTTGGAAGCCTCCTTTTCCTCTGTGAAGTCCCGTGATGCAGATCCATCTTGATCTGAAACATCATCTTTTCTTGTTGCATCAACTGCAACAGGTTTATATTATATAGACACGTGCAGGTGAGGATTGTTCAACACCCTCCCAGCAAGCATAAGAAATATTGCCGGAACAACCGTGGACATCTTCAAGAGGAAACTAGATTTATTCCTCCAAGGAGTGCTGGACCAACCGGGCTGTGGTGGGTATGTGGGCCTGCGGGCCGCTCCAAGCAACAGTTTGGTGGACCAAACTCTCACAAGTCAAGCCTGGCCTCGGGCCGGGCTTGGGGAGTAGAAGAACTCCCAGAACCCCATCAACCAGGTATCAACCAGGATCTCGTCCACCCAGCAGTCCACCCCTAGATAGCTCTCCACCCCTCACTTAATCTCGTCCGTTATAAGGTGGACTGTCCACCCAGGGTGAATAGCACTGCTCTAGTATATTCCCAATTTGCAAGTCGATCTCGAAGTCAGGATTGAATACAACCCAACACGCACAACCACATGTTTGTTAATTACTAAACAACCCATGACACAACCAACACTTCTGTTAGGCAACCTACAACTCCATTACACAACCTACTAGTCTATTAGACAGCATTCAAGTCGAGTAGACAACCTACAAATCGGGAGTCAATGGAACAGTGGGAGCTGCCTGGATGGTAGAGCGACGGTCTCGCTTCATGCAGGTCGGCGTTCAATCCCCGACTGTCCACAAGTGGTTGGTCACCATTCCTTACCCCCCCCCCCTCCGTCCCATCCCAAATCCTTATCCTGATGACGCCCTTCCCAGTGCTATATAGTCGTAATTGCTTGGCGCTTTCACCCTGATAATTCTCTCCCCCCTCCAATTAGATTCCCCGTCTTAAATATGATATCGTTATGCAAGATACTGGCGTGAATTGGTGTTGCATGGTGTAGAATACACTTTTATGTACACAGATGTAGTAGAATGATGGAACACAGGTAGGAACTAGTGGAGCAAGGTGTAGAATACACTTGGGGGGGGGGGTGCACTGGCGTAGCGGGATGGTGTAGAATACTCCCTAGGATATGAACCTGTGTAACCCAGAAGATATTAATATGCTCTGGAGAATCCAATGCCAATCAGCAGGACATTTGTAAGCTTTGCCAAGCACCTAGACGTGCCCAGCTCTTGGCTTCCTCCTGAAGGCACTGGCCAGCTCTTGGCTTCCTCTTCAAGACACTGCCCAGCTCTTGGCTTCCTCCTGAAGGCACTGGCCAGCTCTTGGCTTCCTCTTCAAGACACTGCCCAGCTCTTGGCTTCCTCCTGAAGGCACTGGCCAGCTTTTGGCTTCCTCTTCAAGACACTGCCCAGCTCTTGGCTTCCTCCTGAAGACACTGCCCAGCTCTTGGCTTCATCTTCAAGACACTGCCCAGCTCTTGGCTTCCTCCTGAAGACACTGCCCAGCTCTTGGCTTCCTCTTCAAGACACTGCAAAGCTCTTGGCTTCCTCCTGAAGACACTGCCCAGCTCTTGGCTTCCTCTTCAAGACACTGCAAAGCTCTTGGCTTCCGCCTCAAAACACTGCCCAGCTCTTGTCTTCCTCCTGAAGACACTGGCCAGTATTGGCGGTGTCACTGTCGTATTGACCGTGTCACTGTCGTATTGACCGCGTCACTGTCGTATTGACCGCGTCACTGTCGTATTGACCGCGTCACTGTCGTATTGACCGCGTCACTGTCGTATTGACCGCGTCACTGTCGTATTGACCGCGTCACTGTCGTATTGACCGCGTCACTGTCGTATTGACCGCGTCACTGTCAGCTCTTATTTCCCCCAGTTTGAGTCTTCCTATTGGAGGAGTTGAATCCAGAATTCCACCTCCTTAAGCCTCGTCCACTTTAGTCCCCCCCTCCCCCTCGTGTGTGGGGGGGGGGGTCTCACAGAGACTCAATGGTCTCGCCGCAGCTCCTGGGCTCCGCCTTCACCCCGGGGCTCCTCGGACTTGTGAGCGCCATCTATAATCTGTGATAAGGAGGATTTATATATTGAGGTTCTGTATAATGGTCGTGTCTCTCTTAGCTTTGTGCCGTCGCGGACCCTCTCCTCTTGCCCCCTGCTCCTTCTCCTCCGCCTTCGCCTCTTCCTCCTCCGCTTCTTCCTGTCTTCTTCTCCTCCACTTCTATAGTTATCCTCATCTTGTTCATCTGCCTCATTCTTTCATACTTCTATTCTCATCTTTCTTTTTAACTTATTTATCGTTCTTCTCTTCTCTACGTGTTGCCTCTTGTCCTCCAACCTAATGCTCCTTGTGCTCCTATTCCTCTTTCTTCTCCTCCCCCCCCCCCACGTCCTCCGGGAAGAACCCCACCCCCCTCCACCCCGGGAGGGCTAGAAGCGAGCAGGTTACGCTATGAGGACAGGTTAAGGGAACTAGATTTCGTAACCTAGAGGAGAGAATAGAAAGAAGGAATATGATCACAACATATAAGATACTGAGAGGGAATAGACAAGGTAGACAAGGACAGCCTTTTTGAATTGTGGAAAAAGTAGGACAAGAGGACATAAATGGAAACTGAAAAAGGAAATGAGTCGAATTTTGTTTAGAAATATCGGCGCTGTATCCATTGAGCAATAAGAGGAATAGTCAGAAAGAACAAGTCGTGGAAGCCGCCTCCATTGGCATATTTAAGGCCAAATTCGAGAGGAGAGGGTGGGACAGGGAATGGAATAACACATGTCCGATGTAAACATTCACTCAACATGTTCAGAGTGACATTGCACTCCAGCCAGCCATGAGGTTGCACACTGCACTCGGAAAAAAGAAGGGGGAAGAAGAAGAGGGTGGTCCAGCAATTTTTGATTGTCAGTTGACTGCGGCAGAGCATGAGAAGTTATTGTTGGTAAGAGGCTTGTGTGTGTGTGTGTGTGTGTGTGTGTGTGTGTGTGTGTGTGTGTGTGTGTGTGTGTGTGTGTGTGTGTGTGTGTGTGTGTGTGTGTGTGTTGTGTGTGTGTGTGTGTGTGTGTGTGTGTGTGTGTGTGTGTGTGTGTGTGTTGTGTGTGTGTGTGTGTGTGTACTCACCTAGTACTCACCAAGTTGTGCTTGCGGGGGTTGAGCTCTGGCTCTTTGGTCCCGTCAGTCAACAGGTGTACAGATTCCTGAGCCTACTGGACTCTATCATATCTACACTTGAAACTGTGTATGGAGTCAGCCTCCACCACATTACTTCCTAATGCATTCCATTTGTCGTATTGTGTGTGTGTGTGTGTGTGTGTGTGTGTGTGTGTGTGTGTGTGTGTGTGTGTGTGTGTGTGTGTGTGTGTGCGTGTGTGTGTGTGTGTGTGTGAGGTCTCTCCACTGTTGACTCTCCCAGGGATTACCGCCTCCTGCTCAAGTGTCCACTCAAGGGTTTGCAAGACTTTTCTTTTTTTTCCTTTTTAAACAAGATGGTGTTTAGTGGGGAGTGTTGTTGTTGTGGGGGGGGGGGGTGACGGGGGGTAGTTACGGGGAGTTGGGTGAGATGTTGGGGGTGTCCGCCCCCCTCCCCAGAGTACAGGAGACTCACCTCGGCCCCAGACCCGCTTCCCACACTCTCCAAATTGTGCAAAAGTCTATGCCAAAAATACTTAATTGGTGTAATTAAAGTTCCCAGCATTACAGAGGTGGGTACCACACACGGTACAGTACCGCCTCGTGCAGGGTACCACACACGGTACAGTACCGCCTCGTGCAGGGTACCACACACGGTACAGTACCGCCTGGTGCGGGGTACCACACACGGTACAGTACCACCTCGTGCAGGGTACCACACACGGTACAGTACCGCCTCGTGCAGGGTACCACACACGGTACAGTACCGCCTCGTGCTGGGTACCACACACGGTACAGTAGCGCCTCGTGCTGGGTACCACACACGGTACAGTACCGCCTCGTGCAGGGTACCACACACGGTACAGTAGCGCCTCGTGCAGGGTACCACACACGGTACAGTACCACCTCGTGCAGGGTACCACACACGATACAGTACCGCCTCGTGCAGGGTACCACACACGGTACAGTAGCGCCTCGTGCTGGGTACCACACACGGTACAACACCGCCTCGTGCAGGGTACCACACACGGTACAACACCGCCTCGTGCAGGGTACCACACACGGTACAGTAGCGCCTCGTGCTGGGTACCACACACGGTACAGTACCACCTCGTGCAGGGTACCACACACGGTACAGTAGCGCCTCGTGCTGGGTACCACACACGGTACAGTACCGCCTCGTGCAGGGTACCACACACGGTACAACACCGCCTCGTGCAGGGTACCACACACGGTACAGTACCGCCTCGTGCAGGGTACCACACACGGTACAGTACCGCCTCGTGCAGGGTACCACACACGGTACAGTACCGCCTCGTGCAGGGTACCACACACGGTACAACACCGCCTCGTGCAGGGTACCACACACGGTACAGTACCACCTCGTGCAGGGTACCACACACGGTACAACACCGCCTCGTGCAGGGTACCACACACGGTACAACACCGCCTCGTGCAGGGTACCACACACGGTACAGTATCGCCTCGTGCTGGGTACCACACACGGTACAGTACCGCCTCGTGCAGTTTACCACACACGGTACAGTACCACCTCGTGCAGGGTACCACACACGGTACAACACCGCCTCGTGCAGGGTACCACACACGGTACAACAGGTCTCTATAGACCCAAGACTGGAGTCTGGGACCAGATTCACGAAGCAGTTACGCAAGCACTTACGAACCTGTACATCTTTTCTCAATCTTTGGCGGCTTTGTTTACAATTATTAAACAGTTAACGAGCTCCGAAGCACCAGGAGGCTGTTTATAACAATAACAACAGTTGATTGGCAAGTTTTCATGCTTGTAAACTGTTTAATAATTGTAACTAATGGAGTTAATGATTGAAAAAAGATATACACGTTCGTAAGTGCTTGCCTAACTGCTTCATGAATCCGGCCCATGGATACTGGGTTGTAGGTGCTGAGTGGGTGGCGCTCTGGACGTGCACTCCATCAAGGGGGCTGGTAAATGAGTGTACTGCTGCCTTAGGTTCTTGAAGGTGGGGTTCGAACCCCACGTAAGGAAGTGAAGGCAGCAGGCGTGGGAAGAGCGAGGTGGTGCGCAATCATTACCGTCAGGAGAGGAATTGGACCTTGGTGTAATTAGCGTCTTATTGGATCAAGAAGACATTAGCTGTGTGCTATTGATCTGCTCGGGAGAAATTTGTGTGTGTCTTAACCCCACGGGTGGCATGTTGGTGTGTAGTGACCCTGAGTGTTGACCCTGCCAGCAGTGACGGTGGTGGCATGTTGGTGTGTAGTGACCCTGAGTGTTGACCCTGCCAGCAGTGACGGTGGTGGCATGTTGGTGTGTAGTGACCCCGAGTGTTGACCCTGCCAGCAGTAACGGTGGTGGCATGTTGGTGTGTAGTGACCCTGAGTGTTGACCCTGCCAGCAGTGACGGTGGCGGCATGTTGGTGTGTAGTGACCCTGAGTGTTGACCCTGCCAGCAGTGACGGTGGTGGCATGTTTGTGTGTAGTGACCCCGAGTGTTGACCCTGCCAACAGTGACGGTGGTGGCATGTTTGTGTGTAGTGACCCCGAGTGTTGACCCTGCCAGCAGTGACGGTGGTGGCATGTTGGTGTGTAGTGACCCTGAGTGTTGACCCTGCCAACAGTGACGGTGGCGGCATGTTGGTGTGTAGTGACCCTGAGTGTTGACCCTGCCAGCAGTGACGGTGGTGGCATGTTGGTGTGTAGTGACCCTGAGTGTTGACCCTGCCAGCAGTGACGGTGGTGGCATGTTGGTGTGTAGTGACCCTGAGTGTTGACCCTGCCAGCAGTGACGGTGGTGGCATGTTGGTGTGTAGTGACCCTGAGTGTTGACCCTGCCAACAGTGACGGTGGCGGCATGTTGGTGTGTAGTGACCCCGAGTGTTGACCCTGCCAGCAGTGACGGTGGTGGCATGTTGGTGTGTAGTGACCACGAGTGTTGACCCTGCCAGCAGTGACGGTGGTGGCATGTTTGTGTGTAGTGACCCCGAGTGTTGACCCTGCCAACAGTGACGGTGGTGGCATGTTTGTGTGTAGTGACCCTGAGTGTTGACCCTGCCAGCAGTGACGGTGGTGGCATGTTTGTGTGTAGTGACCCCGAGTGTTGACCCTGCCAACAGTGACGGTGGTGGCATGTTTGTGTGTAGTGACCCCGAGTGTTGACCCTGCCAGCAGTGACGGTGGTGGCATGTTTGTGTGTAGTGACCCCGAGTGTTGACCCTGCCAGCAGTGACGGTGGTGGCATGTTTGTGTGTAGTGACCCCGAGTGTTGACCCTGCCAACAGCGTTGACCCTGCCAGCAGTGACGGTGGTGGCATGTTGGTGTGTAGTGACCCTGAGTGTTGACCCTGCCAACAGTGACGGTGGTGGAATGTTTGTGTGTAATGACCCTGAGTGTTGACCCTGCCAGCAGTGACGGTGGTGGCATGTTTGTGTGTAGTGACCCTGAGTGTTGACCCTGCCAACAGTGACGGTGGCATGTTGGTGTGTAGTGACCACGAGTGTTGACCCTGCCAACAGTGACGGTGGTGGAATGTTTGTGTGTAGTGACCCTGAGTGTTGACCCTGCCAACAGTGACGGTGGCATGTTGGTGTGTAGTGACCCTGAGTGTTGACCCTGCCAACAGTGACGGTGGCATGTTGGTGTGTAGTGACCCTGAGTGTTGACCCTGCCAGCAGTGACGGTGGTGGCATGTTGGTGTGTAGTGACCACGAGTGTTGACCCTGCCAACAGTGACGGTGGTGGAATGTTTGTGTGTAGTGACCCCGAGTGTTGACCCTGCCAACAGTGACGGTGGTGGCATGTTGGTGTGTAGTGACCCCGAGTGTTGACCCTGCCAGAAAAAAATGGCCAAAGTTTGTTTCACCCTGATGCACCTCTTCACCTAGCAGTAAATAGGTACCTAGGAATTAGGCAGCCGCTACAGGCTGCTTTCTGGGGGGGGGGGGTGTAACAAAAAGGAGGTCCTCCTGGTCGAGGTCCGGGCCGCGGGGACGCTAAGCCCCGAAATCATCTCAAGATAACCTCAAGATATAACTGACCCCCCCCCCCCCCACCATGCGCACTTTTAAGTAGGACTCGACCTTCCTGTTGCCATAATTAACAAATGGTCTGGTCTCCTACCGAATTTTCGGAATTGATCGTCGCTGATTCATCCTCGATAATATTAATACAGCAGTGATTGAGATAGAGAGAGAGAGAGAGAGAGAGAGAGAGAGAGAGAGAGAGAGAGAGAGAGAGAGAGAGAGAGAGAGAGAGAGAGAGACAGACAGACAGAGAGAGAGAGAGAGAGACAGACAGACAGAGACAGAGACAGAGAAACCCGGGCACTGCCGGGTACCCCCTCTACTTGATTTATACATTTCCTCGCAAGTTGTCTTAGCTCATAAAAATTTACATTTTTTGGGGGGGGGGACATTGTAAAATAATTATTTGATGTTTCCATGAAAGTTTAGCAGATGAGACTTTATAGATAAACTATTTTCTTCCCATAATTCACGCCGCTTCAACAGTCTTCCCCTATGGGGGGTGAGCTATGTATCCCCCCCCCATCCCCCACCCTCCCTATCCTCAAGGATCTGTTGCATAATGTCTCGGGGCGATGTTGCCTCATTGTTGCCACCTCAGAAGAATTGCAACAAGCTTTCAACATTTTCTAGATCGCTGGTTCACAAACTCTTTCCCATCATTATACCCATTTGTCCATATAGCGTCTCTGTTAATAGTCACTTACGCTCTGTTTAACTTTTAACCAACATATCCACTAACTGGTTGTCCCCGCCCTCCCCCTACCCTATGGTATCGTGATATCTATGTGTACTACCTCACAGACACACACAGACACACACACACACACACACACACACACACACACACACACACACACACACACACACACACACACACACACACACACACACACACACACACACAATGGAATGCACTAGGAAGTGATGTGGTGGAGGCTGACTCCATACACAGTTCCAAATGTAGATATGATAAAGCCCAATAGGCTCAGGAACCTGTACACCAGTTGATTGACGGTTGAGAGGCGGGACGAAAGAGCCAACGCTCAACCCCCGCAAGCACAACTAGGTGAACACATACACCCTGAAACTCGATGTATTGTGTCCTCAGTCCTGTTATCATAGCTCCCGTTGCCTCTGTTTAATCAGTAATGAGGAAAGTAAACTGTTATTACTTATTACCATGACTGACCTCGGTGGGGCGTGTTGGGTTGAGCTGCCGCAAGCAACACCGGCTGTTATGACCTGCGCCCCAAACAGCCTTGTTACACATGGCTCTAATAACTATAAACTTGTTCACGAAATACGGCCTGAACTATGAGGCGAGTTGTTTGACAACAGGCAGTCAGGGTGAAGGCTGGCTAGGGTGTTGATCCCTTGGAGGTGTAGTGTTGACCAGTTGGTTGACCCCTAGTGGTGTAGTGTTGACCCTTAGTGGTGTAGTGTTGACCAGTTGGTTGACCCCTAGTGGTGTAGTGTTGACCCTTAGTGGTGTAGTGTTGACCAGTTGGTTGACTCTTAGTGGTGTAGTGTTGACCAGCTGGTTGACTCTTAGTGGCATAGTGTTGACCAGTTGGTTGACTCTTAGTGTTGTAGTGTTGACCAGCTGGTTGACCCTTAGTGGTATAGTGTTGACCCTTAGTGGTGTAGTGTTGACCAGCTGGTTGACTCTTAGTGGTGTAGTGTTGGCCAGTTGGTTGACCCTTAGTGGTGTAGTGTTGACCCTTATTGGTGTAGTGTTGACCAGCTGGTTGACTCTTAGTGGTGTAGTGTTGACCAGTTGGTTGACCCTTAGTGGTATAGTGTTGACCCTTAGTGGTGCAGTGTTGACCAGCTGGTTGACTCTTAGTGGTGTAGTGTTGACCAGTTGGTTGACTCTTAGTGGTGTAGTGTTGACCAATTGGTTGACTCTTAGTGGTATAGTGTTGACCCTTAGTGGTGTAGTGTTGACCAGCTGGTTGACTCTTAGTGGTGTAGTGTTGACCAGTTGGTTGACCCTTAGTGGTGTAGTGTTGACCCTTAGTGGTATAGTGTTGACCAGCTGGTTGACTCTTAGTGGTGTAGTGTTGACCAGTTGGTTGACTCTTAGTGGTGTAGTGTTGACCAGTTGGTTGACTCTTAGTGGTGTAGTGTTGACCAGTTGGTTGACTCTTAGTGGTATAGTGTTGACCCTTAGTGGTGTAGTGTTGACCAGCTGGTTGACTCTTAGTGGTGTAGTGTTGACCAGTTGGTTGACTCTTAGTGGTATAGTGTTGACCAGCTGGTTGACCCCTAGTGGTGTAGTGTTGACCAGTTGGTTGACTCTTAGTGGTGTAGTGTTGACCAGTTGGTTGACCGCTAGTGGTATAGTGTTGACCAGCTGGTTGCCCCCGGGATGGAGGTGACACAGACCACCAACAAGTGGGGGGGGGGGTAAACAAACACACCAAACAAGCTCAGAAAAGAACCTGGTTTAGTGATCATGTTGCCTTATGTCGTTATTGATCCCAAGCAGTTGTTGACGTAACCCCTCCCCCCCAGCGGGGGGAGTTCCAACTAACAACCTTTTATCACATAAACAACTGCGAGGCACCGTGCCTGGCCCCCCCCCCAACCACTGGCACTCTCTGCCGCCTTAACCACAAGGATCTAAAACCAGCTTCCGTGTGATTACTGTGACGTCACGTTGACGTCACGTTGACGTCACACGGCTCTTGCACACCTTACAGCAACACCAACATTTTACACCAACATTTTCTCCTATTTTCGTTACGTCAGGTGAGGCAGGGTTGCGTCGGGTGAGGTGGGGGTCAGGCTGGGTTGAGATGGGGGTTGGGGTGGATTGGGTGAGGTTGGGTTGGTATGAGTTGGGTTTGTTTATAAAGTGAGGAAGGTTCGTCAGGCAGGAGCAGTTGGTATCTAGCCAAGGATGCCGTTTTTCGGCCACGGGGTCACCCATTCAGTTGTTACACGGAGGCAAAGATGCTTAATTACCAGACCGGCCCGCCTATGGTCCATCTTCCTACGCTCATATACACCCCCTCGTCTGCACGCAGGGTTCTCTGTCTCTCACTCACCCGTCTCTCACCCGTCTGTCGCTCACCCTTCCGTCTAGCTGCTGGCGCTATGACCAAGAGACAACATCGCCTACGACACCACTGTCCGCGGACGCGCCTTCGGCATGTGGGAGGCAGTGTGTCCCTCCGAACACACTGTACACACCTGTGAGAGGCAGTGTCCCCCCCCCACATGTGACACACACACACACACACTTGTAGGAGGCAGCATGCTCCCCCCCCCCCACACACACATGCGACCCATTACTGGAGACACCGCAGGGAGTGACCGTCAACGCCCCTCTCCACTCCTCCCACAGACCGACCCCCCTCAAGCCTTTACATATCCCACAAACCTTTTATTGGGAGATGAAATATTGAATCATAACTTGATATATTGTTGATTATCCAGCCGTTTGTCGTGCAAGAATTCCGCCCTGTAAACGTTGTACAATTGAGATGGTGATGTGTGAGTTGTGACTGTTATGCGAGTTTCTTTAACTAAAGGTTAGGAATAATGACTAAAGGAATTTAACTGTAAATCCGGTTACGGTGGGGAAAGTTTTTTCTCTCTCCACGAACCTGGTTGTATATTAGTGTATCGAGTATAGAGCACATGCGGAGTGTTAGAGTGAAGGTCAGAGAGTGTTGAGAGCAGTTGCTTCGTGTGTGGATAAGCTGCGTCGTGGGTGTGCACTCTTGACCTGGCCTGCGTCTGTGTTACAGTTTAATTCACTTCCCCTCCTCCGGGCTATAGCAATTAACGTCTCTTATTCAGAGTTACAGAGCCAGTTGGTGGTTATATGAAGAGTGAGGCTAAGAGTTGAGTACCTCCCCACTGGTGTGTCTGTGCCACAGGAAGAGCTGTGTACCTCCCCACTGACGTGTCTGTGCCACAGGAAGAGCTGTGTACCTCCCCACTGACGTGTCTGTGCCACAGGAAGAGCTGTGTACCTCCCCACTGACGTGTCTGTGCCACAGGAAGAGCTGTGTACCTCCCCACTGACGTGTCTGTGCCACAGGAAGAGCTGTGTACCTCCCCACTGACGTGTTTGTGCCACAGGAAGAGCTGTGTACCTCCCCACTGGTGTGTCTGTGGCACAGGGAGAGCTGTGTACCTCCCCACTGGTGTGTCTGTGGCACAGGGAGAGCTGTGTACCTCCCCACTGACGTGTCTGTGCCACAGGGAGAGCTGTGTAACAAGCAGTGTGCTGGGTGCTGCAGTTGGGGCGGTTGAAGTCTCCCTCTGCCCGATGCTCTCGTGATGGCGTCCAGTTGGAGCTGTCTACGAGGACAGCTTTAACATAGTTTACAGTAGGGACTCCTAAGGTAGAAAGCTTTAAGCTTCTGACCATCACTTGGAAACAAACAAATCTTTGTAATTTTGGTGGTTGGGGCCGTGAGACATATATTACCATCTGGTTATGAGGAAATTTGGTCGCCTGTCAATCCGGTAACGATGAAGTTTTACCTCCCGTCAATCCGGCTGCGAGAAAGTTTTTATCACCCGTCAATCCGGCTGCGAGAAAGTTTCCTATCCCGTCAATCCTGGGACGGAGAGGCTTGTGCAGCCCCCCCCCCCCCGTCAATCAATTAAGAAGGCAGAGGGGAAGGAATGAACGAGCTGCTTGTAAGACTTTCTCGTCGCTCCACCGAGGGGCAGTAATAAGTCTAACCACGCTTTAAAACGTAGAGTGAAGACTCATGCGCCCCGAGTTGTGCCGCCGGCTTTATGGTGACCCGGAGAAGAGAGGGGGGGGGAAGCCCCACAAAGAGGGGGGGGGGATGTAGGGCCGTGATATAAAAGGTAACCAGTCATTTCTAGAAAACACTTTCAATCCGCTATCAGAACGACCTATTAAAATCTCGACCTCCTCCCTCCCCCCCCCCCAATCCCCCACATCTCCCCAATCCCCCATCATTGATCCCCGTCCCCCCTTCCTTCCCCCCCCCCCCCCTCAGCAACCCTTCCCACACGGGGCCATCACTGTCACTATCAGTCTCCCCATTCCTCTAACAACCATTCCTCTAACAACCATTCCTCTAACAACCATTCCTGTAACAACCATTCCTGTAGGCAATCTAACCAGCCAGTAATTACATTTCCAGTCATGTTCTCAATTACATTGTGAACAATGCCTCGTATTTACTCTTCAAGTGATACATTTATATTGAGAGTAAATCGACACTAATTTGGAGATTATTGCAATGATTATAATGATATGTTGAGCTAATGTACCGATGTGGTGTCTACACCACCATGCTCTCACCACCACCACCATGCTCTCACCACCACCACCATGCTCTCACCACCACCACCATGCTCTCACCACCACCACCATGCTCTCACCACCACCACCATGCTCTCACCACCACCACCATGCTCTCACCACCACCACCATGCTCTCACCACCACCAACACCATGCTCTCACCACCAACACCATGCTCTCACCACCACCAACACCATGCTCTCACCACCACCAACACCATGCTCTCACCACCACCAACACCATGCTCTCACCACCACCAACACCATGCTCTCACCACCACCAACACCATGCTCTCACCACCACCAACACCATGCTCTCACCACCACCAACACCATGCTCTCACCACCACCAACACCATGCTCTCACCACCACCAACACCATGCTCTCACCACCACCAACACCATGCTCTCACCACCACCAACACCATGCTCTCACCACCACCAACACCATGCTCTCACCACCACCAACACCATGCTCTCACCACCACCAACACCATGCTCTCACCACCACCAACACCATGCTCTCACCACCACCAACACCATGCTCTCACCACCACCAACACCATGCTCTCACCACCACCACCAACACCATGCTCTCACCACCACCAACACCATGCTCTCACCACCACCACCAACACCATGCTCTCACCACCACCACCAACACCATGCTCTCACCACCACCACCAACACCATGCTCTCACCACCACCACCAACACCATGCTCTCACCACCACCACCAACACCATGCTCTCACCACCACCACCATGCTCTCACCACCACCACCATCATCACCACCACCACCATGCTCTCACCACCACCACCATCATCATCACCACCACCACCATGCTCTCACCACCACCACCATCATCATCACCACCACCACCATGCTCTCACCACCACCACCATCATCATCACCACCACCACCATGCTCTCACCACCACCACCATCATCATCACCACCACCATGCTCTCACCACCATCACCACCACCATGCTCTCACCACCATCACCACCACCATGCTCTCACCACCACCACCACGACCATGCTCTCACCACCACCACGACCATGCTCTCACCACCACCACGACCATGCTCTCACCACCACCACGACCATGCTCTCACCACCACCACGACCATGCTCTCACCACCACCACGACCATGCTCTCACCACCACCACGACCATGCTCTCACCACCACCACGACCATGCTCTCACCACCACCACGACCATGCTCTCACCACCACCACCATCATGCTCTCACCACCACCACCATCATGCTCTCACCACCACCACCACCACCATGCTCTCTGCTGAGGCACTGGACGTGCTCAAGGGCCCAAGAGAGCTCCTTCCCCATTTCTCTTTTGAGGTTCGCTTAAAAAGTCCCCTGTCCCTCCAACGGTGTCCCTGCCCCTCCACTGGTGTCCCTGCCCCTCCACCGGTGTCCCTGTCCCTCCACCGGTGTCCCTGTCCCTCCACCGGTGTCCCTGCCCCTCCACCGGTATCCCTGCCCCTCCACCGGTGTCCCTGCCCCTCCACCTGTGTCCCCCCCCCTCCCCCAGGACGCCCCTCCCCCCTCACCCTACCTCACCGCCCCCCCCCCCTCCCCAGAGACCACAGTGATGCCACATCACACCTCCGGCTACATCTTATATATGTTTTATCAGTATTTTTCTTCTTCCAGGTAAGGTTAGCGAGTCTCGCTACACTGAGCGTGTGTCCTCGGCCGTCGTCTCTACCGGAATTCTCGACCTCCGAGACCCCCCCGAGACCCCCCCAGACCCCCGAGACCCCCCAGACCCCCCGGGACCCCCCGAGACCCCCGAGGACCCTCAAGACCTCCGAGACCCCCAGGTATCAGGTGTGCTAATTAATTAAACTAGTACATGCTCATGTCTTATCTTTTCCTTCATTGTGATATTTTCACTCAAGTTTTTTTCCCGTTTTCTTACTTCTCTCATGGAGGTGCTTTACAGACGCCACCATCTTATGGTCTTAAGATGAGGATGAAAGAAAGTGCTGAAGGTCTGTAACCAGGCGGCTGCTGTTTATATCCGTTCAATCTCATTCGTATATACATGTCTGCAACCCGTTCTCGCACTTTCGTATAGTCAGTATTGACTTATTAAATACGTGCATATGTGATATACTAAACATATTAGTTTACCTTGAAAAGCTTCATAGAAAACACCGACCTTACCTAACCTTCTTAGTATGTTAAGATAAGCATCTTATTGTTTCGTAATTACAATTATTACTTAACCTATTATAGGTATAGGTTAAGTAATAATTGTAATTACGAAGCAATAAGATGCTTATCTTAACATACTAAGAAGGTTAGGTAAGGTCGGTGTTTTCTATGAAGCTTTTCAAGGTAAACTAGTATGTTTAGTATATCACATATGCACGTATTTAATAAGTCAATATTGACTAAGAAAGTGCGAGAACGGGTTGATGTCTGACCTGCGCTCGAAACACCCCAGCGACCCCACGTCCACGTTACCCTTGTCGTTTGTAACGTAAATCAGCAAAACTATTTCTTAAACCAGTATTTACCTCATGTGTTTTTGTAATTTCAATTTGTCCAATTTGTATCCATTGTTTCGTGTGTTCTGTTTTGCTTTCAAATATTTTTATATTCAAATATCTTAGTTTTATTCCCTTTGTTATTCCCATTTATCCGTTTATATTCTTCAAGCATGTCTCCTCATACTCTTCTTCTTCTGAAAGGTAAATGATGCTATTATAATCTCTGTATACGGGAGGCTGCTGTTTCCTGTGATTAATTTGGTCATCTTTCTCTGTACGCGTTTATGTAAATTTATGTCCATTTACCCGGGGTACCACCCTACCTAGGAACCTGGAATTGATCACTGTTAAACATCATATTAATTTCCTTGGCCCAGTCGAAGACTTTATTAATATCGGCTTGTAGTTTTTTTTACTGTCTTCTACAGAAGTAATTTATCTATGTATCTTTATCTACGTCTGGAGAATGAGGAGACGCAGAGGAGGCAGGACTGTGCCCTGAGGTACACAGCTCATATCACTGTGGCGAGAGTTGACTAGACTGACTGTTATTCTTTGTATTCTCTTTGACAGACCATTGACCAAAACTGAACTGCATTATGTAAATGAGGTCTAACAAGATGAAGAGATAAGACAATAATAAGTATATTAGATGTGTCTGGTTAAGGTGTGTGTCTGGAGGTGACCAAGACGGTGATGTCATGTTGACCTCCTCCTCACAAGAGTTTCTCCCTGATGTGTCACGTTATTGTCATGTCTCTGTGTAGATGTCACTCCGTAGGTGTCATTGTGTACATGTCACACTGTAGATGTCACTGCTAACAATTCTTCATATAGTTCCCAGTATCACATTTTCTTTATTCCGTATCTTAAGCCATGACTATTTTAGCCTAAGACCCTCACTTATCATGATTCAAGATCTTTTTCGGGAGTTTGATTTCACATTTTCAGAATATTATCCAGGTGGTGTCTGTTGAACCATTGTTACCTCGGCTCAGAACCCTACATTTGTTACTATTAATAAATGTATCTCCCAATCATTCCTTCCTTTGTAAAGCCTCTCCAGATAGTCTTGTAGCGATTTTGTGTTTTGAATTGATTTCAGCCTTATTTTTGTATCGTTTACAAATGTACAAATGTGGCTGTCGAGTCCTGAATCTGTCATCCACCAGTCTCAGGAGACTATGGAGTTGCGCTCTGGTTGTCGGTCTGGAGTGGCCTCTCCAGGGCGCAAAGCCAAGGTAGGTTGATACGGAGGGGAGAAGCTGTTACCCATGCAGCATTTGATGGAATCTGAAGCGAAGTATATATATGTATGGTGAACGTCCGCGGTTCAAGGACAGAGCCTCGAGGTACTCTACTGTAGAGTGCCTCGAGGCTCCCAGCCATACCCCTGTGTCTCAGACTGTGGCTGTGAGGCCTCCTGAGACACAGTGATGGCTGAGGTCAAGATGAAGAATGTGACAGTGCCCTCCGCTGTTACCTGCCTGGAATACACTGTCAGTGAACGGGATTAACCTTGTTGAACACGAGCGGCCCTTAGCAATGGCTTGTTGTAAGGGTTTTATTAGTCTTGGATATTCAAGATGTTCGACGAAAAAGCGTGATTAATGATTCAGACAATTTCCCTTCAAATGGGTCTTTACTAACACATACCGACTTAATAATTGCCGTCTGTCCTTCCCTCTCATATCTTTCCGTCTCTCACTCCCATTCCTGTCTTCTCCTAATCCTATTCCCTGCCTCTTTTCCCTTCACCATTCCCCTCCAACCACTACATCCCTTCCTTGGCCATCTCCCATCACCCTGTCTCCGTCCCATCCCCCGACGCCTGCCTCTCTCTCATTCCCATCCCTTACCGCCTTTTCATTCACTGCCTTCCTACCTATTCCCTCCCCGTCCACTACCTCCGTTCCAGCCCCATTTGTTGCCTTATTTATCTCCCTATTCCGTATTTTCCTCACATCTGAATACCTTCACTTCCACTTCTAAGACCCCGCTTGTTAAGTAAAGATTATGAAGATGTGCGGGCCAAGGAAAAGTTGTAGAAATGGGACATACAGTGTGTGTGTTGTGATAGCAGGCGGACTGTCCGCCTTGCTGACACGATATTGTGGGACTTAGTTGCCCTCGAGTTGAGCCAAGCTCTTGGACCCCAACCAGTTGTGGGAGTGGCGCGTCTCATCTTGGATTAGTTTTTGTAGACTTGGGTCTTCTGAATTGTCGATGGTGTTCCACACCCTGGTGGCTTGGTGCTGTAGCCTCTGATGCACAGTGGGTCTATGTCAAGGGCTTCATGGGGGTGTCCTTGACTGTTGGGTCATGTGGTTGGGGTGTTTTTGCTGCTCTTCTGAGCGCCTTGTTTTGCACTGTTGCTTGTAGATGTTGTTGGTTGTGTTTAAGGTAGGTGGTGGAGGGTATTATGGTCAGGCAGGACTAGAGCCTTGTGTGAGTGTGTGGTTGTGTGTTCGGGTCGAGGCTACGGAATCTACGGAAGCAGTTTTCCCTAAGACAGTTTTTTTGCTTTGTACATTCTGTCATTTAAGTCAGTTTTGATGCCTGTTCTTTTAATCTGTTCTGTCCATTCCTCTCCCATTGCCTTCTTCTATTTTCTCTCCCGTCGCCTCTCTCTCTCTGAACCCTCCTGTCTCTCCGTCTCCCACCTCTATTCTTCTCTCTTCCTTTCCTCTCGCGTCCCCTCTCTGGCTCTTCTTTCGTTCCCTTTCTCTATCCTTCCCCTTCCATCCTTTCCTCTTCCGTCCTCCCTCCCTTCATCTTGGTCTCCCAGCTCTCATAATGATAAGTGCATAATCTGCTCCTCATATTCCTGGCCGCCCGGCTGGGAGAGCTCTGATATGGGGAGAGCGGCCATTGAAGAAATAAAGTAAGGGGAGGAGGAGGAGGAGGAGGAGAATTAATGAATAATAGTAGGAGGAAGAAAGGAGAGATAAGAGGGAAGTATGGAGATATATCTGAAGAATTTATGGTGGGAAACCTGAAACCGGTGAAGTAATGTTGGGCTGTAGCTCTGGGACCAGTATGGGGAAATTATTTATTATGTGTTAAATGGAGTGTATGAATTATTGGGTTGATTTAGGCTACCACACAACCCTTTATTAGTTATTTAATTTTCAGTTAGGTTGAATTTAAACAGTTCATTCAGGATTTGGCGAATGTTCTCCATTTAAACTTGATACCAAAGTTCCAATTGTGGTTATTGTGGTGTTGGATCAAGTGACCGACCAGACGAGTGACGGCAAGCGCCCTTGTCATATGACCTCACACCAGAATTGGACCCTGATATTTAACCTAACTCAAATTATCAACAAGCACTGGACAGTACAAGTACAACAGTTATACAAATCATATAATG
Organism: Procambarus clarkii; assembly: GCF_020424385.1. Taxonomy (NCBI): domain Eukaryota; kingdom Metazoa; phylum Arthropoda; class Malacostraca; order Decapoda; family Cambaridae; genus Procambarus; species Procambarus clarkii. The sequence continues at coordinate 3,013,870 of NC_059608.1, read as the reverse complement.
CTGGTAATAACTGGGTTCTATAAAGAACATAAACCTTAGCAAAGTAAGAGTCGTGGTAAGAGTCGTAAGAGTAAGAGATGCCAAGATGGCCTGTTTACCACCCGTCAGACTCTAGTAGTCTAGTGGGGGGAAACGTTAGTCTCCAGGGGCCAGATTCACGAAAGCACTTACGCCAGCACTTCCGAACCTGTACATCTTTTCTCAATCTTTGGCGACTTTGTTTCCAATTATTAAATAGTTAATGAGCTCTGAAGCACCAGGAGGCTGTTTATAACAATAACAACAGTTGAATGAGAAGTTTTCATGCTTGTAAACTGTTTAATAAATGTAACTAAAGCCGTCAAAGATTGAGGAAAGATGTACACGTTCGTAAGTACTTGCGTAACTGCTTTCGTGAATCTGGCCCCTGAGCCATTGCTGGCGGCGCGGTCGCTCACAAAATATGTTCTCTGGAAGGACACGAGATATCAAATAATATTTACATAGACTAATACTGTAGAGGTCAGGTCCCAATTTTGCACAGTAAAATAACAACGTACTGGAGTGAACGATATGAAAGAAAATGCCGAATAAAGCAGTGAAGAGTAGAAGTGCGTATGAACAATCAGATAATATTAGAAAAGAGTCTGGAACAAATGCCGGTCCAACCAGGTTGTAGTGGATATGTGGGCTGAGCGGGCCACTCCAAGCAACAGCCTGTTGAACCAAGTTATCACAAGTCAAGCCTGGTCCCAGGCCATGGGAGCTTCTCTGGTTTCCGGGTTTGGGGGAGTAGAGAAACTCCCAGAACCGACTACAGGTACGATCTAGGTACCAGGATCAGGGACTTGCATTTCGACTGTAAAATGGTTTGCCAGTAGGACAGATGTTTCCTGTCCAACCTGGCCTCTTAAAAATAACGTCGCTTTTGGCCGTTTACCCGTATGGCCGAAAGTGGACGTAATTTGAAAATGAAAAAAAATGAAAATAAATTTTGGATTTTTTTTTCAACAACACTAAGTTAAGGGTCCTCTGATAGGTTAGGTGGGTGGGAAATTCTCATAAAGTTTCAAATTTTTATGAAAAATGTTAATTGAAAGTTTCCTCTCCTAACATTTCCGAGTCGGCCGGGCGACTCAAACAGAAAATGGGACAGTACGTCACTTTTGTGAGTCGATTTCATTTCAAATTACGTCCACTTTTGGCCATAGTGCGCATCGTCCTGTTTGCTGATTTCAACAGTCACATCTTCCCAGATTAATGGCGAGATTGTGTCCTCAGACGAATATCCTGCCGAAAGAGCGGCTGGATATTCACCTGAGACCACCACACTTTGGATCCACGTCTTCCTAATGCCAGTTTTCGTCTTGACTCTGACTCCATCTAGAGACAGGCCACTTTTGGGACCTGTTTCGTCTTACGATGTGATCGTCTGTGATTGTTGCTGTTGTGAGCCAAAGAATATCCTTAATGTCCCCTCCCGGGCATGTCTTAACCCTGGGCTCCCACCGTGGGACTCTTAACCACGCCAAGACTCTCTCGCTCACTTCACGGAAGGAAAATAAACCAAATGTGAACTTGTAGATAATTTCTCACAGTTGAAACATGTTATAATAATGACAGTAAAGAAGAACAAACATTGTTACATAGATCAAATCCCACTCCGCCTATAACATGGATTAAATCATTATAGGCCAATGAAATTTACTGCAAGAAACATGCAAACCTAGGCCGGAGCAATACGTTCCCAGGCCGGAACAACCGTGGACATTTTCAAGAGAAAACTAGATAGTTTCCTCCAAGAAGTGCCGGACCAACCGGGCTGTGGTTGGTATGTGGGCCTGCGGGCCGCTCCAAGCAACAGCCTGGTGGACCAAACTCTCACAAGTCAAGCCTGGCCTCGGGGAGTACTCCCAGGACCCCTTCCAGATACAACCAACATGCCATAGCTTACAAGTTATAATTTGCTGCAAAATATTGATGAATATAATGGGTGGAATGGCAACTCATCCTCCTATTTAGACACTATTTTTGTCACAACTAAGTGTAACATAGTACATATATTGACGTAGTGGGCAATTAGATAGTAGAATTTGGTACTATTCACTTTAAAGAGCCCAGAAAATAAAAGCTAAATTCCAAACTTAAATATTCCTAGGCGTACCATAGTACACATGTGTACTATATTAGTCCTGAGATAACGTCCATTAGGCCTAGGAAGGTTAGGCCTAGGTTTTATGTGCAACATAAATGAAAACCTTTTCCGATTTATCCAGAAAGTTCTACGTTCTAATCGTCCATTACGTCACTATATGTCCGATGGTGCACCTGGTTGGCGGAAGTGCTGAGTGTAGAGGAGGATGGTGAACATAACACCGGGAGAACTACACTAACATGTGGACCTGGTGACACAGGAGACACCACAGGAGACACCACAGGAGACACCACTGAAGACACCACTGAAGACACCACTGAAGACACCACTGAAGACACCACTGAAGACACCACTGAAGACACCCATTGTCTTACACTTTCCTAAGACCAGAAACTTTCCAGCCACTTGCTCACATCTGTACCTTGCACCCCTATTTTGTTTTAATATCTACCCCCCTATATCCTTCCTCTCTCTCTCTCTCTCTCTCTCTCTCTCTCTCTCTCTCTCTCTCTCTCTATATATATATATATATATATATATATATATATATATATACATATATATTTCCTTATATCTTATAGTTGCTCATTGTTCTTCGTCTCCTTCTCTTCCACCTCTCCTCTTCCCCGCTCTTCTCTTTCATTCTTACTCCTCCCCATCTCGTCTCTTCCTCTCCTCCCCCCCCCTCTCATCTCTTGCTCTGCTCGTTTCATCTCCTGTTCTCCTCTTCCCTCCGTGTTCCATTTCGCCTATTTCTCGGTTCGTCTATTCCATTCCTGCCTGCGTCCTCTCCCTTCCCCGGATGTCAGGCCCTGGGAATCAACAAAGGCAGCGTTGTGAATGTGTCCCACTCTATTGTTCAGGACACAGGTGTCCCACTCTGTTGTTCAGGACACAGGTGTCCCACTCTATTGTTCAGGACACAGGTGTCCCACTCTGTTGTTCAGGACACAGGTGTCCCACTCTATTGGTCAGGACACAGGTGTCCCACTTTGTCGTTCAGGACACAGGTGTCCCACTCTGTAGTTCAGGACACAGGTGTCCCACTCTGTTGTTCAGGACACAGGTGTCCCACTCTGTTGTTTAGGACACAGGTGTCCCACTGTTGTTCAGGACACAGGTGTCCCACTCTGTCGTTCAGGACACAGGTGTCCCACTCTATTGTTCAGGACACAGGTGTCCCACTCTGTCGTTCAGGACACAGGTGTCCCACTCTATTGTTCAGGACACAGGTGTCCCACTCTGTTGTTCAGGACACAGGTGTCCCACTCTGTTGTTTAGGACACAGGTGTCCCACTGTTGTTCAGGACACAGGTGTCCCACTCTGTCGTTCAGGACACAGGTGTCCCACTCTATTGTTCAGGACACAGGTGTCCCACTCTGTCGTTCAGGACACAGGTGTCCCACTCTATTGTTCAGGACACAGGTGTCCCACTCTGTTGTTCAGGACACAGGTGTCCCACTCTGTTGTTCAGGAAACAGGTGTCCCACTCTGTTGTTCAGGACACAGGTGTCCCACTCTGTTGTTCAGGACACAGGTGTCCCACTCTGTTGTTCAGGACACAGGTGTCCCACTCTGTTGTTCAGGAAACAGGTGTCCCACTCTACCGTTCAGGACGCAAATATCTATCGTTTATGGAGTATAACCAAGTAAATATCTATCGTTTAGGGAGCATAACCAAGTAAATATCTATCGTTTAGGGAGCATAACCAAGTAAATATCTATCGTTTAGGGAGCATAACCAAGTAAATATCTATCGTTTAGGGAGCATAACCAAGCAGATATCTATCGTTTAGGGAGCATAACCAAGCAGATATCTATCGTTTACGGAGCATAACCAACCAAATATCTATCGTTTACGGAGCATAACCAAGCAAATATTGCGTTAGCTAGAAAAGCAATTAGATGGATTACGAGAACTTTCAGATCCATAAATCCCATCACAATGGGATTGTGATGGGATTTTACTATTAATAAAATGTTACTATTTTGATACTATTCAAATCAAGAGTACTGTCCCGCCTTGAGTACTGCTCGGTACTCACTTTCCCTTTCAGAGCAGGATACATTGATGAAGTAGCGGGACCACAGAGAAAGTACACAACACGCATAGACACGATAAAGCACTTGAACTATTGGGAGCGTCTCAAAGCTCTCAAAAATGTACTCTTTGGGAAGGAGGCGAGAGCGGTATCTCATAATATATACATGGAAGATACTGGAGGGCCAGGTCCCAAATGCGCACAGTAGAATAATAAAATACTGGAGCGAAAGATACGGAAGGAAATGTAGAATAGAACCAGTGAGGAGTAGAGGTGCCATAGGCACAATGAGAGAACACTGTATGAACATCAGAGGTCCGCGGCTGTTCAATACCCTCCCAGCAAGCATAAGTAAGGGGGTACCCAGGGTCGTGTATGGGTACCCCCAGTGGAGGCGGTATATCTGTAACATCACAGAGCCATATACCCGACACGCGCGCCACAGAGTGCCCCACAGAGTGCCCCACAGAGTGCCTCACAGAGCGCCACACACAGCGTGGCCCGCCCGCCCAACATTAGCATAGTGGAGGCCGCCGTGGAGCAGAGAGAGAGAGAGAGCCAGGCAATATCATCCTTATGAACTGTGATTAAACCTCGTAATTTCCAACTTTGGGGAGTGAACGGTATCGGCTTATCGGAGACGCGGGCACTAAACATGTCGGGGCGTGTTGGGTATTCACTGTGCTGCCACCAATGGGTTGGTGGCTCCGAGACACAGATACTGGTAGGGACCTCTCAGATGGTGGTTGGTAGGAAAGATGAGCGGCCACAGGTGGGTTCAGGCTTGGAAAAGTGTTAATTTTTGCAACCAATGCGCACTCAATGGCTACCGCAACTCCACTCTCACACCCCACGATTTAAGTCCTGCCGTGCACGCCTTCAGTCCTGCACGTCCCTTGCCCTGCACGTCCCTTGCCCCCCCCCCCACAAACCACAACACCATGTCTTGTCTCATTCTCGTCAACTTGCCGTAACACTAACAGGAACGTCGAGCAGGATTTCCATTCTCTGGATCCCAAAATCGCTCTGAAACCCTCTCTCAAATCGCTCTAGTTATTGTATGAGTGATGGCCTTAACAGCAATGCCAGGAGCATTTTATTGCGTTTTCATCGGCGTTTGGGAGACAGGGCGAGGGACCCAGAGCTAGAGCCGGACCGTGGTCACACACAGGTCGGCACTTACATGGTTTTACTTACTTAAACAGTTGCAAACATAAATGAGAGAGGAGTCGCCCCTCAGAGAGGAAGTACTGAGTACAGCAGATATCACTGGTGGTTATCTTGAGATGATTTCGGTGCTTAGTGTCCTCACGGCCCGGTCCTCGACCAGGCCACCTTATTGGTACACACCCCAGGAAGCAGCCCGTAGCAACTATCTAACTCCCAGGTACCTATTTACTGCTAGGTAACAGAGGCATCAGGGCAAAAGAAACTATGTCCATTTGTTTCCGGATCGAACCCAGAACCTCAGGACTACGAATCCCGAGCGCTGACCACTCAGCTGTCAGGCCCCTCTGCCAAGACAACATTCTCTTGACACATCCCTTACCACCTTCCCTACCACAACCCCCCCCCCTCCTTCTCCACCACAACCCCCCCCCCTTCTCCACCACCATGATCCCCCCACCCCTACCCCATCTTACCATAGCTCACCCCCTACCACCTCCACCCCCCCCTGACGTCTCCGTCATTAAGGACACACCTGTCACAGGTGCCAGACTGGCACAACACCTGCCCGACAGGTAACCACAACTGATCCCCCCCCCCCAAACACCTGTGACACACTGCATGACACATGATGAAGTAGATGGTAACCTCCTGACGTGTATACAGGCATTCTAATCTACAATTTAGACCTATGAACCTCACTCTCCTGTGTGGCAGTGATCATCGTCACCATCTTCACTGTCCTGTGTGGCAGTGATCATCGTCACCATCTTCACTGTCCTGTGTGGCAGTGATCATCGTCACCATCTTCACTGTCCCGTGCGGCAGTGATCATCGTCACCATCTTCACTGTCCTGTGTGGCAGTGATCATCGTCACCATCTTCACTGTCCTGTGTGGCAGGCCGGCATTGCAGGACTGTTGGCATCAACAGTGACAAGTAACTGGCACCAAGTCACTGTTGGAGACAGTTCAGGACGAAGACGTGACGGTGACAACACTGCTCCTAACTGTCGGGTGGTTCAACAGTCTTTGTTCAGGATGTTTTGTTCCTCAGACTCCGGTTAATGAAGGCGGGACCTACTGGAAGCACCACTCCGGTTATTAACAACAAGAGCCGTGAACAACAAAGTCGCCATATTGGACTTGTCATTCAACCCGTCATCCAGAAGCCGATTACGGACTTTTTAATTGCTGTGTTGCCCATGGCAGGAGAGTGTTGAACATGGTAGGCGGGAGAGTATTGAACATGGTTGGCAGGAGAGTGTTGAACATGGTTGGCGGGAGAGTGTTGAACATGGTAGGCAGGGCAGTGTTGAACATGGTTGCCGGGAGAGTGTTGAACATGGTAGGCAGGGCAGTGTTGAACATGGTTGCCGGGAGAGTGTTGAACATGGTAGGCAGGGCAGTGTTGAACATGGTTGGCGGGAGAGTGTTGAACATGGTAGGCAGGGCAGTGTTGAACATGGTTGCCGGGAGAGTGTTGAACATGGTAGGCAGGGCAGTGTTGAACATGGTTGCCGGGAGAGTGTTGAACATGGTAGGCAGGGCAGTGTTGAACATGGTTGGCAGGGCAGTGTTGAACATGGTTGCCGGGAGAGTGTTGAACATGGTAGGCAGGGCAGTGTTGAACATGGTAGGCAGGGCAGTGTTGAACATGGTTGGCAGGAGAGTGTTGAACATGGTAGGCAGGGCAGTGTTGAACATGGTTGGCAGGGCAGTGTTGAACATGGTTGCCGGGAGAGTGTTGAACATGGTAGGCAGGGCAGTGTTGAACATGGTTGCCGGGAGAGTGTTGAACATGGTAGGCAGGGCAGTGTTGAACATGGTTGCCGGGAGAGTGTTGAACATGGTAGGCAGGGCAGTGTTGAACATGGTTGCCGGGAGAGTGTTGAACATGGTAGGCAGGGCAGTGTTGAACATGGTAGGCAGGGCAGTGTTGAACATGGTAGGCAGGGCAGTGTTGAACATGGTTGCCGGGAGAGTGTTGAACATGGTAGGCAGGGCAGTGTTGAACATGGTTGCCGGGAGAGTGTTGAACATGGTAGGCAGGGCAGTGTTGAACATGGTTGCCGGGAGAGTGTTGAACATGGTAGGCAGGGCAGTGTTGAACATGGTTGCCGGGAGAGTGTTGAACATGGTAGGCAGGGCAGTGTTGAACATGGTTGCCGGGAGAGTGTTGAACATGGTAGGCAGGGCAGTGTTGAACATGGTAGGCAGGGCAGTGTTGAACATGGTAGGCAGGGCAGTGTTGAACATGGTTGCCGGGAGAGTGTTGAACATGGTAGGCAGGGCAGTGTTGAACATGGTTGCCGGGAGAGTGTTGAACATGGTAGGCAGGAGAGTGTTGAACATGGTAGGCAGGAGAGTGTTGAACATGGTTGGCGGGAGAGTGTTGAACATGGTTGGCGGGAGAGTGTTGAACATGGTTGGCAGGAGAGTGTTGAACATGGTTGGCAGGAGAGTGTTGAACATGGTAGGCAGGAGAGTGTTGAACATGGTAGGCAGGAGAGTGTTGAACATGGTTGGCGGGAGAGTGTTGAACATGGTTGGCAGGACAATATTGAACATGGTTGCCGGGAGAGTGTTGAACATGGTAGGCAGGGCAGTGTTGAACATGGTTGCCGGGAGAGTGTTGAACATGGTAGGCAGGGCAGTGTTGAACATGGTTGCCGGGAGAGTGTTGAACATGGTTGCCGGGAGAGTGTTGAACATGGTAGGCAGGGCAGTGTTGAACATGGTTGCCGGGAGAGTGTTGAACATGGTTGCCGGGAGAGTGTTGAACATGTTTTTATTATATTTATTATTATTTTCTACCACAGACGTGGCCACACATTTACAATGCTAACCAGCATATATACATTTTCTTCTGTCTTCCATGGACAGGGTGAGAGAAATGTTAAACATATAGTTCAAGGGTTTATTGAACAATCGACCACAGAAGGCGATTGTAGTGCTTTTAAAATGGTAATCTAACCTACAGACATAAATACATAGATACACAGAGTTACGTCTGCCCTACATAAAGTGGTCGATGGGCCTTTTAAATAGTGTTATTAATGTACTTTTACAAAGGTGAAATGTAATTCTGATCAGCTTCCACATACACTTTATACACATACATACATATACATAAGCACACATATACATATATATATACATATATACATACATACACATATACACACACACATACGTACATACACATACATTTATGGCTCTCCTACTCTGAGAGGGGTAAGGTAGCTGATAGAGAAACTAGTGTGTTATTAAACACTTAACCACTGAAGGTGATTAAGATGGTTTTACAAGCTCAGGTTATATAGTTACATCTGAACATGGTGGGAGTGATGAACAAGGTTGACGGGCAGTGTGGAACCTATCTTTCGGGTCAGTTGTAATTGAGTGAACTTGAGCACTTGAGAAGGTCGTGAAGGGAAGCCCTTCCCGTTGTGAACAAATCCACAAGGGCCGTGACGAGGATTCGAACCTGCGTCCGGGAGCATCCCGTTGTGTTTGTGTGGTTGAGAGTGGCGGGAGGACAGGAGGGGGAGGGGGTCCAGGGGGGTATATTGAAGGTATTGAATTGTGTTGTGTCGGGTGTGTGTGTGATCCAGTTCGTGATGTCAGGTGTGTGTGTGTGTGTGTTGCTGAGGCTAGCTGTGAGCTCTTGACTTCCTCTCTCTCTCTCTCTCTCTCTCTCTCTCTCTCTCTCTCTCTCCCTCCCCCTCTTCTCTCGGCATGTTTTTAGTTGTGTTGATTTTGCTTTCTAGCATTTTTTAATCTGTTAATCAGCCCTCCCCCCCCCCCCGTCCTCATTTTCTCTTCCTACTCTACATCCTCTTATTTATCTTCCTGTCTTACTCTTCCTTCCTCCACGTTCTCTTCAGTTTCTCCTCTTTTCCTCAACCGTCACGACCACTTGATAGAGTTGAGTGTGGTCGTCTGAACGACTCGGGAACGTAGAAGTTATAGAGACAGAAGAGAAAGAACGGATGCAAGATGGTGTGTATGGGGGGGGTGGAAGGGGCTCTGTCTCCCCCTGTAGAGGTGCAGGGGAGCCAGAGCGGGGCACTCAGTGGGGTGATGACAGTGGCACTCTAGGTGTGTCATTGGTGTCTGTGTACTCACCTATTTGAGCTCTGGCTCTTTGGTCCCGCCTCTCAACCGTCAATCAACAGGTGTACAGGTTCCTGAGCCTATTGGGTTATATTATATCTACATTTGAAACACACACATCCCAGTCCATCCTCCTGTTCTGAGGGGTACTTACACGGAGGATGAGCACTATAGTACATATACCGACGTACTAAACAATTAGAAAGTAGAAATCAGTACTATTGAAATTGGACAAACCGGAAAACGATTTTCTGCTACTGTTGCAAAGACACATAAAACTAACCTAACCTCAAATTCCTATGTCTCATGCACGCTATCTGAGGCCTGGTATAGTACATATGTGTACTATACATATATAGTACATTCGCATATATAGTACTTATGTGAATATTCCTAGGCCTAGGAATATTCAAGTTAGTTTTTAGTTTAATTTTTTTGGACTCTATAAAGTGAATAGTACAAAGTTCGACTATCTAGCAGCTTAGTACGTCAATATTTGTACTATGGTGCACATAGTTGCGAAAAGTACTATCTAAACAGGATGGACTGTTACGACAGAAGTTCAGGTAGACACACACACACACAGAGGTCACAGGGCCTGGTAGCCTGGTGGATAGCGCGCAGGACTCGTAATTCTGTGGCGCGGGTTCGATTCCCGCACGAGGCAGAACAAATGGTTAAAGTTTCTTTCACCCTGAATGCCCCTGTTACCTAGCAGTAAATAGGTACCTGGGAGTTAGTCAGCTGTCACGGGCTGCTTCCTGGTGTGTGTGTGTGTGTGTGGTGTGGAAAAAAAAGTAGTTAGTAAATAGTTGATTGACAGTTGAGAGGCGGGCCGAAAGAGCAAAGCTCAACCCCCGCAAACACAACTAAGTGAATACACACACACACACACAGGATACAGAGAGGCCATTAAAAGATGAAGGGAAACTACCGCCTTATAACGACACGAGAAAAAGACCTGGGAGTGGACATAACACCTAACCTAACTCCAGAGGCTCCTATAAATAGATTAGAGTGAGCTGCATACTCTACGCTGGCCAGTCAGAACACCCTTCACCAACTTTGAGTACGCAAATGAGCCACAGAAAGGAAGGGAACTATTAGGAGGGAAAGCGCCAAGCCATTGCGACTATATAGCACTTGGAAAGGGTCAGGATAAGGATTTTGGCGATGGGACGGGGGAAGGAGTGGTGCCCAACCACTTGGACGGTCGGGAATTGAACGCCGACCTGCATGAAGCGAGACCGTCGCTCTACCGTCCAGCCCAAGTGGTTAAGCAATGAGCCACAGAGACATTAGAAATAATTGTTTCATTGTTAGAATAGTGAACAAATGGAGTGCGCAAGGAAAAAAGAGATGGTGGAGGCAGACTCCATAGCCAACCCAGTTTCAAATTGAAATGTGAGAAAACCCCAGTAGGTTCAGGAGGTTGTTCATCAGTTGACTGAAAGTTAAAGAGTTGCATAAAAAAAAGAAGTTGTACACTAACTATCGGCTGTCCTGCCTCCCATCTTGGGGTTCCTCCTGCCTCTCCTGCGCTGTTTCTTTCCATCCCATTATTGTCCACTCCCACCACTCCTCCCCACTACCACAACCACCCCCCCCTCCCAACAAGTACAACCTCCCCCCCACCTCCCCACCTTCCCCCCCCTCCTCGTTCCCCTTCCCAAGCCATCTTGGCCTCGGCTAATTACCCACCTGGCTGGTTTCCTCCCCCCAGGGTGCCTGTGGCCTCGCTATCTCATACACGTGATAAAGAGGCGATTTCTGTGGTTTATTTCAACGTGGTTTACAATCATATGGCGAGGGGCGGCTTGGCACTCTTTGCCCCCCGGCTTTGGTAATTGTGGCTTGATCCGTGAAATTGACTGAATAAACACACGCGGCTGTCGGGTTGTTGTTGTTGTTGATGTTGTTGTTGTTGTTGTTGTTGTTGTTGTTGTTGTGGTACTGGGAATATTGTGATGTCACTCGGGTAATTATGTGCTAATGTGGCGGCTGTTGTTGTGGTGGTGTTGTGGTGGTGTTGTGGTGGTGTTGTGCTGCTTGTGGTGGTGTTGTTGTGGTGGTGTTGTGCTGCTTGTGGTGGTGTTGTGGTGGTGGTGTTGTGCTGCTTGTGGTGGTGTTGTGGTGGTGGTGTTGTGCTGCTTGTGGTGGTGTTGTGCTGCTTGTGGTGGTGTTGTGGTGGTGGTGTTGTGCTGCTTGTGGCTGCATTGTTGTGGTGGTGTTGTGCTGCTTGTGGTGGTGTTGTGGTGGTGGTGTTGTGCTGCTTGTGGCTGCATTGTTGTGGTGGTGTTGTTGTGGTGGTGTTGTGCTGCTTGTGGTGGTGTTGTGGTGGTGGTGTTGTGCTGCTTGTGGCTGGATTGTTGTGGTGGTGTTGTTGTGGTGGTGTTGTGCTGCTTGTGGTGGTGTTGTGGTGGTGGTGTTGTGCTGCTTGTGGCTGCATTGTTGTGGTGGTGTTGTTGTGGTGGTGTTGTTGTGGTGGTGTTGTGCTGCTTGTGGTGGTGTTGTGGTGGTGGTGTTTTGGTGGTGTGCTGCTTGTGGTGGTGGTGTTGTGGTGTTGTGCAGCTTGTGGTGGTGTTGTGGTGTTGTGGTGTTGTGCTGCTTGTGGTGGTGTTGTGGTGGTGGTGTTGTGCAGCTTGTGGTGGTGTTGTGCTGCTTGTGGTGGTGTCATCTTGGCCAAAAAAGAATCCAATGTCATCAAATCTGGCCAGATTTGATATTTTCAACAGCTTATTAATATCCTATCTGTAAATACTTGTCCTCCACTGTGTAGCACGGTGACCAAACCGGCTCACCGCAGCCCTTGTGTGGGCCTCAGTAGGCCGAGGCCGTGCTGGAGCGAGAGATATGGCAGGAAGTGCAAAATAAACCCAATGAAAAGTCGGGATCCCGTGATGGAACACACACAGCAAACATTAAAGGGCGTCGAGTTTTAAATTTCCTGCAAGCAAATACAACAACAGATAGGTGAAACACTAGTGGAAGCTTTCGAGAGGAAACTTGACATGTTTCTGTAGTTACCTGGACAGCCTGGTTGTCATGGTTATGTGGGCGTGCGGGCTGCGAAGATAAACAGGCTTACTGACCAGGGGTCCAGATTCACGAAGCAGTTACGCAGGCACTTACGAACCTGTACATCTTTTCTCATTCTTTGGCGGCTTTGCTTACAATTATTAACCACTTAATGAGCCCCGAAGCACCAGGAGGCTGTTTATATCAATAACAACACTTGATTGGGATGGTTTCATGCTTGTAAACTGTTTAATAAATGTAACCAAAGCCGTCAAATTTTGAGGAAAGATGTACACGTTCGTAAGTGCTTGTGTAAGTGCTTCGTGAATCTGGCCCCAGGCAATCACCAGGGAAGACTGGCCACCAGAAGAACTCTGCACTCTGGTACACATGCACGCCACCAGGGGGTACTCTGGTACACATGCACACCACCAGGGGGTACTCTGGTACACATGCACGCCACCAGGGGGTACTCTGGTACACATGCACACCATCAGGGGGTACTCTGGTACACATGCACACCATCAGGGGGTACTGGTACACATGCACGCCACCAGGGGGTACTCTGGTACACATGCACGCCACCAGGGGGTACTCTGGTACACATGCACACCACCAGGGGGTACTGGTACACATGCACACCACCAGGGGGTACTGGTACACATGCACGCCACCAGGGGGTACTCTGGTACACATGCACACCACCAGGGGTACTGGTACACATGCACGCCACCAGGGGGTACTCTGGTACACATGCACGCCACCAGGGGGTACTGGTACACATGCACGCCACCAGGGGGTACTCTGGTACACATGCACGCCACCAGGGGGTACTGGTACACATGCACACCACCAGGGGGTACTGGTACACATGCACGCCACCAGGGGGTACTCTGGTACACATGCACGCCACCAGGGGGTACTCTGGTACACATGCACACCATCAGGGGGTACTCTGGTACACATGCACACCACCAGGGGGTACTGGTACACATGCACGCCACCAGGGGGTACTGGTACACATGCACGCCACCAGGGGGTACTCTGGTACACATGCACGCCACCAGGGGGTACTGGTACACATGCACACCACCAGGGGGTACTGGTACACATGCACGCCACCAGGGGGTACTCTGGTACACATGCACGCCACCAGGGGGTACTGGTACACATGCACGCCACCAGGGGGTACTCTGGTACACATGCACACCACCAGGGGGTACTCTGGTACACATGCACACCACCAGGGGGTACTCTGGTACACATGCACGCCACCAGGGGGTACTGGTACACATGCACGCCACCAGGGGGTACTGGTACACATGCACGCCACCAGGGGGTACTCTGGTACACATGCACACCACCAGGGGGTACTCTGGTACACATGCACACCACCAGGGGGTACTCTGGTACACATGCACACCACCAGGGGGTACTGGTACACATGCACACCATCAGGGGGTACTGGTACACATGCACGCCACCAGGGGGTACTCTGGTACACATGCACGCCACCAGGGGGTACTCTGGTACACATGCACACCACCAGGGGGTACTGGTACACATGCACACCACCAGGGGGTACTCTGGTACACATGCACGCCACCAGGGGGTACTCTGGTACACATGCACACCACCAGGGGGTACTCTGGTACACATGCACACCACCAGGGGGTACTGGTACACATGCACACCACCAGGGGGTACTCTGGTACACATGCACACCACCAGGGGGTACTGGTACACATGCACGCCACCAGGGGGTACTCTGGTACACATGCACACCACCAGGGGGTACTCTGGTACACATGCACGCCACCAGGGGGTACTGGTACACATGCACACCACCAGGGGGTACTCTGGTACACATGCACACCACCAGGGGGTACTCTGGTACACATGCACGCCACCAGGGGGTACTCTGGTACACATGCACGCCACCAGGGGGTACTCTGGTACACATGCACGCCACCAGGGGGTACTCTGGTACACATGCACGCCACCAGGGGGCACTCTGGTACACATGCACGCCACCAGGGGGTACTGGTACACATGCACGCCACCAGGGGGTACTCTGGTACACATGCACACCACCAGGGGGTACTCTGGTACACATGCACACCACTAGGGGGTACTGGTACACATGCACGCCACCAGGGGGTACTGGTACACATGCACACCACCAGGGGGTACTCTGGTACACATGCACACCACCAGGGGGTACTGGTACACATGCACACCACCAGGGGGTACTCTGGTACACATGCACACCACCAGGGGGTACTGGTACACATGCACACCACCAGGGGGTACTCTGGTACACATGCACACCACCAGGGGGTACTGGTACACATGCACGCCACCAGGGGGTACTCTGGTACACATGCACGCCACCAGGGGGTACTGGTACACATGCACACCACCAGGGGGTACTGGTACACATGCACACCACCAGGGGGTACTCTGGTACACATGCACACCACCAGGGGGTACTGGTACACATGCACACCACCAGGGGGTACTCTGGTACACATGCACACCACCAGGGGGTACTCTGGTACACATGCACACCACCAGGGGGTACTGGTACACATGCACACCACCAGGGGGTACTCTGGTACACATGCACACCACCAGGGGGTACTGGTACACATGCACACCACCAGGGGGTACTCTGGTACACATGCACGCCACCAGGGGGTACTCTGGTACACATGCACACCACCAGGGGGTACTCTGGTACACATGCACGCCACCAGAAAGAAGTCCACGTACCACACCGCCTAACAAGTGTAGCTCAGACGGTGAGACGTGTCATGAGTCTACGATCCCTCACACACTCTCTCCCTCCTGTAAAATGTATATTATGGAAGCTTGTCGTCTGTCAGAGCGCCCCGGGGGCGTCACCACTGGACCACGCGCACCCAGTCAGGTAAAGTCGTGTTCTCCGATGTATTGTACTCGCCTCGGTGTTGTGTCTGCAGGGGGTTGAGCTTTGGCTCTTTGGTCCCGCCTCTCCATTGTGTGTGTGTGTGATGGGGAGTGCAGACACCTCTCCTGGTCGCTCATGGCGTTGTCTGTTGGAGCTCCTCGTTATTTGAGGCTAATTATAGTTCAGTGGAAGCGTTAACACACAGTATAAGAGGCGAAATTCTTGTAAGAGGGTCTTCAGTGGTACTGTTCCATCTGTGGCACTGTAGCTGGTTCACTATAGTGGCACTGTAGCTGGTTCACTACAGTGGTACTGTAGCTGGTTCACTACAGTGGTACTGTAGCTGGTTCACTACAGTGGTACTGTAGCTGGTTCACTACAGTGGCACTGTAGCTGGTTTACGGTCGTAGTCGGAGTTATTACCTACTGACTGGAACCTTGACGACGGGCGGACGTCTGAACGCCTCCGCCTGGGAACCGCTGGATCACGTCCTGTTTTCGCGTGTTGGCTTTGTTACTGCCGTTTGGCGTCCCTCTTCACCGGTCCGGTTGTACGACGCCCGGCGCACACGTCGCCTTGGGTCACGGGTTTGTTGATAGATATTTTTTTGACGTGTTCTGACTGGTTCTCCCGGCGGGGTGACGGTGTCCGGGGCGCCGGCTGGGCGTTTCACCTTTCCGGGCTTCGCGGTTAATCTTTAACGGGTACGTCGTCGCTCCTAAACCAACTACAATAATAACTTACCTACTAAGTGTAGTTTCGAGAGATGTAATCACGCAATTGCCAACACCAGCTACAGAGAGCAGTGTGTTGTGGTGAGTAAAGTGGGGGGGGGACGAGAATCCTCTCCCCCCCCCCCTCCCAGAGGAAGAGAAGAAGATAAAAAGAGTTGGAGGAGGAGAGTGAAGAGGAGGCAGAGGAGGAGTAGGAAGAGGTGGAATAGTATGGGGAAGGGAGGAGAGCTGAGGAATGAAGTGGTGGAGGTGGGGAGTCATCCAGGTGGAAGTTAAGGTAAGGACTCTCACCACACACACAAAAAAGCACCCGAGCCCGAGCACCGTTCCTGTGCCAGGTAAGTCCACTACGGGTTCACCATAGCCCGTGCTACTTGGAACTTGTTCTGAGTAGCTGAATCTATAACAACAACAACAACATATCTCACCACACTGTGTGAGAGTATGGACTCTCACCGCACTGTGTGAGAGTATGGACTCTCACCGCACTGTGTGAGAGTATGGACTCTCACCACACAGTGTGAGAGTATGGACTCTCACCGCACTGTGTGAGAGTATGGACTCTCACCGCACTGTGTGAGAGTATGGACTCTCACCACACAGTGTGAGAGTATGGACTCTCACCGCACTGTGTGAGAGTATGGACTCTCACCACACAGTGTGAGAGTATGGACTCTCACCGCACTGTGTGAGAGTATGGACTCTCACCGCACTGTGTGAGAGTATGGACTCTCACCGCACTGTGTGAGAGTATGGACTCTCACCGCACTGTGTGACAGTATGGACTCTCACCACCCCCACCATCTTCTCCATGCACACGCGAGGTGGCTATCAAGAGGAAGGGCTCTTGCACGCTTTCTCCAACTGTAAAAGCAAAGCAGTTTCTGCAAGAGCGAAAAATCTGACCCAATAGAGCCTCTGTTGAATGAGGAATGGAAGACTAAGCTTTTGTATATGACAGACATGTTTACCCTTCATAATGAACTTGATATTCCTCTTCAGGGGTCTTTCTCTTTTCACATTGAGAAATCACATGGATGCGTTCCAAAAGAGGCTGACTCTTTTGAGGGAGAGTCGCGGTCAAGAGGAACATAGAGAAATGTTTCCACTTTTGTGGGAATTTTGTAACTGATGATCACAACCTGAAAAGCTTATTCGACATTTTCGACTTTTTCGACATAATAAGTCAGTATTTAAGGGCGTTAGCTGAAACTTTATTAATTATTCCATTGAAATTGAGGATGCTGGTACTCTGGATTAATAATCCCCTCTTGGAAAGAGATCAACCCGTCTTGGAAGATATCAACCCGTCTTGGAAGATATTTACCCGTCTTGGGAGATATTTACCCGTCTTGGAAGATATCAACCCGTCCTGGAAGATATCAACCCGTCTTGGAAGATATCAACCCGTCTTGGAAAGATATCAACCCGTCTTGGACGATTTCAACCCGTCTTGGAAGATATCAACCCGTCTTGGAAAGATATCAACCCGTCTTGGAAGATATCAACCCGTCTTGGAAAGATGTCAACCCGTCTTGGAATATATCAACCCATCTTGAAAGATATCAACCCGTCTTGGAAGATATCAACACGTCTTGGAAAGATATCAACCCGTCTTGGAAAGATATCAACCCGTCTTGGAAGATATCAAATCATGCGCACTTGATCCTCGTGAGAAAGAAAAGCCGACCTCAAGTCACGTCTCTGGTGCAACCATTGTCTCAATGTTGGATCCATATCACTCGAGAAATAATATCCATCTCGGAGATATAAAGCTATCAAATTGTTGGTCTGATTTTTTTTCGACTTCTTGTGTGAAAAGACTTTTTCAATAAGTAATAACGACCAAACACAAGACGTTGAGGCGTTATCTTACGACGTTATCTTACGACGTCTCCCGAAGTAAGATAAGTATCTTAGTATAAGATACTTAGTATAAGATAAGTATTAGTAAGATAAGTATCTTAGTAAGTATCACATTTACTAAGAAGCAGCAGCAGATCGCGTACTACCTAAAAAATTGTAATCATAGCCTGGTTGATCAGGTACGTGCTACAGTGACAGTACAGTGACTGATGGTGAGAGTAGTCACAACCCTGCCAGAATTACTGGGGTGTGGCGGGCCACCGGTCGTCACTGATACACCAGGCTGTTGTGGCCAGGTTAATGTATTCTGGGCCTGAAATATTACCCTTTTATGCTAACTCACCCAAATAATGACACGTATAAATATCCAACTAATATTGTGTGCTGTTGATTGTGGGAATTGTTGATATGTGCTCCCGCTCTCTACACCCTGGTGTGTGTGTGTGTATGTGAGTGTGTGTGTGTGTGTGTGTGTGTGTGTGTGTGTGTGTGTGTGTGTGTGTGTGTGTGTGTGTGTGTGTGTGTGTGTGTGTGCTGCCTCTCTACACGCTACAACCCGTTCTCGCACTTTCTTATAGTCAATATTGACTTATTAAATACGTGCATATGTGACATACTAATTTATTGTGAATATTTTAGTTTACCTTGAAAAGCTTCATAGAAAACACCGACCTTACCTAACCTTCTTAGTATGTTAAGATAAGTATCTTATTGCTTCGTAATTACAATTATTACTTAACCTATACCTATAATTGGTTAAGTAATAATTGTAATTGTAATTAACCTATACCTATAATTGGTTAAGTAATAATTGTAATTACGAAGCAATAAGATACTTATCTTAACATACTAAGAAGGTTAGGTACGGTCGGTGTTTCCTATGAAGCTTTTCAAGGTAAACTAAAATATTCATAATAAATTAGTATGTCACATATGCACTTATTTAATAAGTCAATATTGACTTAAAGAAAGTGCGAGAACGGGTTGCACGCTAACAGTCATCCTAACAACAGTGACCATACATCAATCATTACACAGAGGCGTCAGTCACCCTTTTCCTCTGGTACTCATGTCCCTCTGACACAACTTGTTAAACCACGCCCTATTAAAGACACTTGTGCACGACATACAAAGTACAGCCTCTTTTGAAACTGTGCACTCGCTCACCAGCCGTATCTCTTGTTCATCTACCTTTATGGGTGAAGTCGGCAGGTATTGACCTTTGACCTCAATTAATGAGACCCAGCGGTCAGCTAGGCCCCCAACCCCGTCCCTGTCGTCTTCGTGACGCAGCCGTGACGCTGTCGTGAGCCTGGGGTAGTGCTCCGTGACTCTACCGTGACGCAGCCGTGACGCTGTCGTGAGCCTGGGGTAGTGCTCCGTGACTCTACCGTGACGCAACCGTGACGCACACTCAGTATACCTTACAACACCGATTATTGTTTTATGCTTTAGCCCTCCTGTGTCGGACACGTCCAGAACCTGTTGAACACAGACTCCACTGTTCTCTCTCTCTCTCTCTCTCTCTCTCTCTCTCTCTCTCTCTCTCTCTCTCTCTCTCTCTTCTCTTTCTCTATTCTCTATCTCTCTCTCTCTCTCTCTCTCTCTCTCTCTCTCTCTCTCTCTCTCTCTCTCTCTCTCTCTCTCTCTCTCTCTCTCTCTCTCTCTCTCTCTCTCTCGCTCTCTCTTTCTCTCTGAAAAAAAAATGGGTGAGCAATAAAGTGGATGTTTTGAAAGTGTGGTGTGTGCAGGATTGAGGGAGTTTGTGCATGCGCGTTGAACTGCAATACTTCCATAAACTATCTGCTTTGATCAGTGTTTGACTAGGGAGGAGAGGGGGGGGGGGGGATGAGAGAGTATATTCACATGTTTGTGTCTGCAGGGTAGAGTTTTAGCTCTTGGATCCCCGCGCGCGCGCCCACGTGTGTATATGTGAACTCGCCTCTTTGTACTCACGTAATCGTGCCTAAAAAACCGAGCTTCAGCTCTTGTACCCTGGTCGTCCATTACTCTAATATTTGGTTAGGTTGTTCAATTTGCCTTTTATTCCTTTCCTTAAAGAAACTGGCCAGCAAATTTGTCTCGTGTTTCTCAAGTTTTCATCCATGTCCTGATGTTCTAATGGATTTTACTCAACTTTTCATCTTTCTTTCTCATATAGATTTTTGCATCGCCTGTAAACATGGAGATGGAGGATTCGACCCCGGTCGAACCGGTCGGTTCGTTTGGAAGGGTCGGCCGAGCGGACAGCACGCTGGACTTGTGTTCCTGTGGTCCCGGGTTCGATCCCGGGCGCCGGCGAGAAACAATGGGCAGAGTTTCTTTCACCCTATGCCCCTGTTACCTAGCAGTAAATTAGGTACCTGGGTGTTAGTCAGCTGTCACGGGCTGCTTCCTGGGGGGTAGAGACCTGGTCGAGGACAAGCCGCGGGGACACTAAAGCCCCGAAATAACCTCAAGATAAGATAACCCCGTCGTTATGTCATTGACGTAACTGAGAAATAGTGTGTGTCTCAGCACTGGTCCTTTAGGGACTCTTGTTACCCTCCGCCAGACTAGCTTCTCCACTCTCACTGTGACTGTCTGTCTGTCACCAACTCAGCGTGTCTCTCAAGTCTGTCTCACCAACTCAGCGTGTCTCTCAAAGTCTGTCTCACCAGCTCACCGTGTCTCTCAAGTCTGTCTCACCAACTCAGCGTGTCTCTCAAAGTCTGTCTCGCCAACTCAGCGTGTCTCTCAAGTCTGTCTCACCAACTCAGCGTGTCTCTCAAAGTCTGTCTCACCAGCTCACCGTGTCTCTCAAGTCTGTCTCACCAACTCAGCGTGTCTCTCAAAGTCTGTCTCACCAGCTCAGCGTGTCTCTCAAGTCTGTCTCACCAGCTCAGCGTGTCTCTCAAGTCTGTGTGTGTGTATTACCTACACCGGACTGCAGCAACTCTTCTGGTTCACGCCACGTGGTGATGGTCCACGACGGACCGAAAAGTCGTCGTCTCTTGATCATAGAACTCCTGTATGTTCGTTAGACATGATTTAGCTTTCCTAAAGCTGTTAGCGTTTGTTTAAAAACCTAATTGTTTCGAGGTATTTCACTGGTCATATCCTTATTATGAGTACTTTGCAGGGGGGATGCTTGTTACTGACATTGGTCGGCAGTTAACTGCCTCCTTCCTATTTCCTTTCCTGTATATTGATACCACAAGTGCCAACTGGCACCACAAGTGCCAGTTTCCTGGAACTGGGAAAAAATCTCCCTTGACAATCGAATAATCCCAGACCAAAGGTAGAGGTATACCGAGGACCTATGCAACAACTGTCAACATCCGCGGTAATATATTGTCTGCCCAACAGCTTTTGTTGCATCTGATGTCCATATATTATTATCTCTCGTCCAAGGTCGCCGCGTCTATCTCTTACCACTGGAAGTGGTTCTAAACATGAACACTCGAACAGTTAGTTCTTCGAAGATTTTCTTGTTATTTAATGGTTTTTCTCCCCATTTTGCATAATGGAGTTATTTATAGTCATTCACTGTTCATTTTCCTTTGTATATTACTGTGTAGAAACTTAAGTGTAAATGTTGAGAGGGGCTGGGAGGAGGGGAGTAGGTAGGTAGACGGACTGGGAGGGAGAGGTGAGAGGCAGAGGGAGAGGAGAGAGGCAGAGTCTGGAGAACTATGGCCAGCAAAGCGTGGCAGCTCACATGTTTTCCCGATACATTTGTTGTTTATAAATATAAGATCAAGTCGAGTAAAGTGTTTTAAACCTTGCAGGTGTTGACCTGCAACATGGGTGCGTTTATCCTGCAAGTTGTCATAACACCTGCCACTTGGCCTTGCTGGTGTTTGGTGTCTGGGGCCACCACAGTCCTCCTCCCTAAGCTGTCAACGCTCTCACATATATAACCCGAGAGCATGTATCAGCTTCGTTACGGGATATTCATGCCCGTGCCACCTCTTGGGTGGCTTAAGCCATGTTAAATGACACGTGACACGGACACATGACACGTGGTGATGACAACCCGGTGCTTGAGCGCCTCCACGTGGCTCACTGGTCCACGTATCCCCTGGGAGGAAAAATGTGTTTATTTCTCCCAGGATGACCTGATAAGCATGAAATTGGGGTTATGTACCTCCTGGGAAAACAACATCCTGGGTTTATTTCTCCCAGGATGACCTTATAAGAATGAAGATGGGGTTATGTACCTCCTGGGAAAACAACATCCTTGGTTTATTTCTCCCAGGTTGACCTTATAAGAATGAAGTTGGGGTTATGTACCTCCTGGGAAAACAACATCCTGGGGTTTATTTCTCCCAGGATGACCTGATAAGCATGAAGATATGACTTCAGGTTTGAGCAACAAGTATGAATAGATCTACTATTTACACCATTTTGAAAGTAATAAACTTGGAAACTGGATGGACTGCCCTTGAATTATTGATGAGTTAGATGAAATAGGATTGAACACTTAACAAAAATAGTTGATACTGCCAAACGTATCATGACTTAAATAGATGATACTGCAGAGAGTAAGACAGAATAAATAGACAGCTAAATCTCACTGACTTTACCTCAGTGTCGCCAGTCATCCAACTCCATTTAAAGGGCGCATTTACCATACAAATTCTTTTATAGAGTTTTTACAAAAGGTTTAACGCGTGAGAGAAACGATAAACTAACGCATAATTAACACTAACTGGTCACAATAACACTTTAATATACATATTTTATATCGTATTAAAAAAAGGCTAAATATGAATTTAATAAAATATTGAGGCAATGCAATTGAATCGAACTCTCCCCCTCTGGACTTCCCAGATCCATTAACCTATTTCAATAACCATTCGTTTACACCTTGAAAAACATAGGCAAATAGAAAACGCTAATCAAGGTTTTTTAAAGGGTTCCTCGCATTTATTAACAGATTAACAGATTAACTCCCAACCTTTGACCAGTAACTTTCAGGTCAATGACTGGAGGGATATATATATATAACTATAACCCAGACCATGACCATATACACACGATTCAGCCACAGGATTGAACAACAACACTGCAGTCTTGCAGACCCAAGACAAATAAATCGGGGAAATAAATCCAGAAGTCTCAGATTCACTGCATGACTATCGTGGTAGACTTATTAAATTTAACGAGGGATTGGCAGATGTTGTTTAATGCTGAGGAAAATGTTGGGTTCTGATCTTGGGTGATGAAAATAGTTACCACATATCAACTGGACAATGATGAAGTTGCGAAAAAAAATCATCTCTAATCTTTAAAAGATCTAGAATTAGAAACATCTCTAATGAAAGAAAGATTTAAACAATTGCACCCTAAGGAGATGAAGGGTAAGAGTTAAGCACACGGATGAAAGGGGGGTAAATAACGGAGATATTTGTAAGGTGTTAAATATATAAACAAGGAATAACAACCAAAGCAATGGGTATAAATTGTTTAAGTTTAGAGTCAGGAACAACCTGGGGAATTACTGGTTTGGAAATATGGTAGTGATCAACGGAACTAAGGGGGTAATATAACTGACCTGAAACCGTTGTAGAGTGTTTCAAGCTTAGATTAAACACATATATGAATGAGTTTATCTGGACATAAATATATATAAGAGCTGTCTCGTAGGTCTATAATAACCTTGCTACAGTTGCCTTTACTCTTGTGGAAACGACATATGTGTCTTAATAGTGGAGCAAATGATAATAGTTCCGTTGAGTGATCAAAGTACATTTGATGGACAGACAGACAAACAAGCAATTAGAGGTGATTTTGAGAGGTGGGTGTAGGGTGCTCGGGGAACACAAAGGTGTCAGCGGTGTTGGGTATGCGCGCACACGCTCAGGAACATGCAAATCCAACGGTGTACAGGGTACAGCCCAGGAGCTCAGGTACCACCTGCCTGGTGTATCAACACCTGCCTGCTGTATCAACACCTGCCTGGTGTTCCACCACCAACTAGCTCACTAGTCACCTCTGTATTAGTGAAGAAGAGGAAATAAGTTCCCTCAGATGTGCTAGTTGGGCAGGACGAGTGATGCCCACTAGCTAGAGAGGCAAGGTGAGGCACCTCCACTAGCTAGAGACGCAAGGTGAGGCACCTCCACTAGCTAGAGACGCAAGGTGAGGCACCTCCACTAGCTAGAGACGCAAGGTGAGGCACCTCCACTAGCTAGAGACGCAAGGTGAGGCACCTCCACTAGCTAGAGACGCAAGGTGAGGCACCTCCACAAGCTAGAGACGCAAGGTGAGGCACCTCCACTAGCTACCAAGGCAGTATAGGTCAGCCATGTCGCTGGAAAAAAAGTATTGGGGAAGGTCCGTAGCGGCCATCCTGAATATTTATTGTCGTATGGTAATGCCAAGGTGGCACTGCTGTGCCTCTCGTACCCCGTAGTGCCTCCCAGGCCTCCCCCCACAACCACCCGCACCCTCCCCACACCCACTCAAGCCCTTAGCCACTGCTCACTCCACAGTTCTTGCCGGTAATCCTCCATCAACACTCCACCTCCCACACACATTCATGAGCAACACAGCCAAGTGTTGCTCACTGTGTTCCGCACAGGCTGGATGACGCCGTGACTGCTCAAGCCTCAAGCAGCGATGGTGCCTGCTGAAGGAGGGGGGGACACGCGCCCCTCCATACCTATCAGTGCCCTTACACGGACTAAGACGTAGCTCTAGGGCCCCGGATGCTCTTAACTACTGCGTATATTTCTAATGCCGAATATACGGTATACCAAGCCCAGTCTTGGAGCTCAGTTGATGAATGTTTCCACGTGTTGTGTTAGAGCAGTCAGGGTATATCATACCCTGTATATATCATATATATTATTCATATATCATATATATTTTTATATATATATCATATATATTATTATATATATATCATATATATTATTATATATTATTCAGGGTATATTATTCATTATTTAAGCTAGAATTCCTGCATGGGTATGAGGTCCTTGAAGCTGAACTCTGTCATGGGTATGAAGTCCTTGAAGCTGAACTCTGTCATGGGTATGATGTCCTTGAAGCTGATCTCTGTCATGGGTATGATGTCCTTGAAGCTGAACTCTGTCATGGGTATGAAGTCCTTGAAGCTGAACTCTGTCATGGGTATGAAGTCCTTGAAGCTGAACTCTGTCTAGGGTATGAAGTCCTTGAAGCTGAACTCTGTCATGGGTATGAGGTAATTGAAGCTGAACTCTGTCATGGGTATGAAGTCCTTGAAGCTGAACTCTGTCTAGGGTATGAAGTCCTTGAAGCTGAACTCTGTCATGGGTATGAGGTCCTTGAAGCTGAACTCTGTCTAGGGTATGAAGTCCTTGAAGCTGAACTCTGTCATGGGTATGAGGTCCTTGAAGCTGAACTCTGTCATGGGTATGAGGTCCTTGAAGCTGAACTCTGTCATGGGTATGAAGTCCTTGAAGCTGAACTCTGTCATGGGTATGAGGTCCTTGAAGCTGAACTCTGTCATGGGTATGAGGTCCTTGAAGCTGAACTCTGTCATGGGTATGATGTCCTTGAAGCTGAACTCTGTCATGGGTATGAGGTCCTTGAAGCTGAACTCTGTCATGGGTATGATGTCCTTGAAGCTGAACTCTGTCATGGGTATGAAGTCCTTGAAGCTGAACTCTGTCATGGGTATGATGTCCTTGAAGCTGAACTCTGTCATGGGTATGAGGTCCTTGAAGCTGAACTCTGTCATGGGTATGATGTCCTTGAAGCTGAACTCTGTCATGGGTATGAAGTCCTTGAAGCTGAACTCTGTCATGGGTATGATGCCCTTGAAGTTGTTTATGGGCAAAAAGACTTTAAAACTGAATTTAGTTGAATAAATTGCATTTTCTTGCAATGTCAATCAACCTGATCCCATTTTCACGTTACTTGACTTCCTCTTTATTGTTCTTGCTTGTGGTGTGGTGGTGTTGGTTGTGGTGTGGTGGTGTTGGTTGTGGTGTGGTGGTGTTGGTTGTGGTGTGGTGGTGTTGGTTGTGGTGTGGTGGTGTTGGTTGTGGTGTGGTGGTGTTGGTTGTGGTGTGGTGGTGTTGCTTGTGGTGTGGTGGTGTTGGTTGTGGTGTGGTGGTGTTGGTTGTGGTGTGGTGGTGTTGGTTGTGGTGTGGTGGTGTTGCTTGTGGTGTGGTGGTGTTGGTTGTGGTGTGGTGGTGTGGTGTGGTGTGGTGGTGTTGCTTGTGGTGTGGTGGTGTTGGTTGTGGTGTGGTGGTGTTGGTTGTGGTGTGGTGGTGTTGGTTGTGGTGTGGTGGTGTGGTGTGGTGTGGTGGTGTTGGTTGTGGTGTGGTGGTGTTGGTTGTGGTGTGGTGGTGTGGTGTGGTGTGGTGGTGTTGCTTGTGGTGTGGTGGTGGTGGTGTTGCTGGGGTTGACCACTATTAGTGTCACCCAGGTAATCCAGTGATGGAAACAAATTAAATATGCAGGATGACATTTAGTTGTGTATATGTGTAAGCAGCAGCAGTAAGTGGTGGCTACATAACCGTTCAATGTGTGTACATCAACATACACAGGAATTGAACAGTATGTCATATAACACGTTCACATTCTTCTCTTCTGATTATGCAGAGTTCATTCCAAGGCCAATTTACTGGGTTTGGAATGTACAAAAATATTCTTAATTAACCATCTTTTTTGAAGTATTTTATAAATACACCGTAGTAAATGTCGAGGAAAATATTTTCATCTGTTCTCATAACTTGTTTCAAAGTATTACTAAGGCCATAACTGCCACGTGAATTAACGAGACGGCTGGTGCTGCTGGTTGTAGGCCTACTGGCCTAGGGGACCCGAGGAACAGGTTTGGCTCAGGCAACCCCCAAAGTTGGCATCCACATTGAGTCAAAATCGTATTTTCAATTTCATGAAAATATGTTGGAAAATGCAGATTCGCACCAATTTGTTGGATGGCAGAGTAAGAGAGAGAGAGAGAGAGAGAGAGAGAGAGAGAGAAGAGGCACCTTTGAATCACATGGGTAAGGACTTGGGTGTTTTACATCTGAACCTAATATTGCCTTCTTAGTCAAAGGTCAGGAGCACCAGAGTCTTGCGCTAAGGTCAACACATTCATCGTCAACATCATCAGTACCTGAAGGTAATGATTGATATTATTTTCTGTATGAAAATAATTTCTAATTAGTTTTAAATACACTTCAGAGTTAGAAAGCATTTGATTTCATTTCACATTGAGGAGAAGTGTTCAACCTCTCAGCGGTTAGGTGTTCTGCATATTAGGTGTTCTTCATATTAGGTGTTTTTCATATTAGGTGTATTGCATAGTAGGTGTATTGGTATTGTTAATTAGGTGTCCTTCATATTAGGTGTCCTGTTCAGACATGCTAGGGTCTCTAAGATGTCGACATTTTCTTTTCTTATTTTTCTTGTCAACCATGGTTGAAGTTTAATTAGAAAGCCCTTCAGTTGATCAGCATCAACCTCTTGCAAAGATTTGGTGAGAATATGTAGGCGATTACATACATCAACAAGATGGGCAAGATAAGTAACCCACTTTAGACCACTTAAAACTTTGCAGGAGGCGTCTGAGGTTCCTTCCTGACACTAAGCCTCTAGAACTGCTTCAACTCGTCCTGTAGTTGAGAAACTCTCTTAGACAACATTTCCAGGAGATAACTACCGAACCACTGTGCGCTGCGATCCTTCATCTTGTAGCTTGTTGACGTATGTCGTGGATGCCAACAACTGGTCACAATCAGTTAATAATCTGTGGGTTATCCAACTGGATAGCAAAAACTGTTTGCTATCCAGTTAGATAGCAAACAATTAGGGGGGATTGTTTCATCTGTGACACCATCTGGTCTTTGATATCTCTGGGCATGTGAGAGGTGCGGCCCTGGGCACGCTCACCTGACACTGCCAAAGTATTAGGTTTATTAGAACAATATTCTCCAGTGTGACCTTCTAGTTTAAAGACTCGTTCTTAATTAGGAATTTCAGGTGTTGTCATCTGAGTGAGGCGTTGTTTTTGCCACGTTGTCTGACTATCACGACACGGGCCGCTCGTGGGTACTCACCTAGGTGTATTCAAGTAGTTGTGCTTGCGGGGGTTGAGTTCTGGCTCCTTGGTCCCGCCTCTTAACTGTCAGTCAACTGGTGTACAGGTTCCTGAGCCTACTGGCCTCTATCATATCTACATTTGAAACTGTGTATGGAGTCAGCCTCCACCACATCACTGCCTAATGCATTCCATTTGTCAACTACTTTGACACTAAAAAAATTCTTTCTTATAACTCTGTGGCTCATTTGGGCACGCACTTGTGTGTGTGTGTGTGTGTGTGTGTGTGTAATTACCTGAGTGTAATTACCTAAGTGTAGTTACAGGATGAGAGCTACGCTCGTGGTGTCCCGTCTTCCCAGTACTCTTTGTCGTATAACGCTTTGAAACTACTGACGGTTTTCGCCTCCATCACCTTCTCACTTAGCTTGTTCCAACCGTAAACACAAACACACACACACACACACACACACACACACACACACACACACACACACACACACACACACACACACACACACACACACACACACACACACACACACACACACAACCACACAACACTTAATAACTAACGTGTCATTAAGTACTTAATAACAACATTGCCAGTGATTAAGATGCTTTTTACAAGCTGAAGCTATAATTACATCACATATATTACATAACTGATGCATTACGTAGTCGGTCTGAGTACAAGTCCAATATATCATCAAGTGTTCCAGTATTCATTTAGTATTTACAGAGTTCAGCATAACTCAACCCAAAGGGGCGGAAGTTAGTCAATATGGGACATTCTACAATATAATTTTCAAAGGAGTGTATGTGTGAGGGAGGTGAGAGGTGGAGAGTGAGAGGTGTGAGGTGGAGAGTGAGAGGTGTGAGGTGGAGAGTGAGAGTTGTGAGGTGGAGAGTGAGAGGTGTGAGGTGGAGAGTGAGAGGTGTGAGGTGGAGAGTGAGAGGTGTGAGGTGGAGAGTGAGAGGTGTGAGGTGGAGAGTGAGAGGTGTGAGGTGGAGAATGAGAGTTGTGAGGTGGAGAGTGAGAGGTGTGAGGTGGAGAGTGAGAGGTGTGAGGTGGAGAGTGAGAGGTGTGAGGTGGAGAGTGAGAGTTGTGAGGTGGAGAGTGAGAGTTGTGAGGTGGAGAATGAGAGTTGTGAGGTGGAGAATGAGAGGTGTGAGGTGGAGAGTGAGAGTTGTGAGGTGGAGAATGAGAGGTGAGAGGTGGAGAGTGAGAGGTGTGAGGTGGAGAGTGAGAGTTGTGAGGTGGAGAGTGAGAGTTGTGAGGTGGAGAATGAGAGTTGTGAGGTGGAGAATGAGAGGTGTGAGGTGGAGAGTGAGAGTTGTGAGGTGGAGAATGAGAGGTGAGAGGTGGAGAGTGAGAGGTGTGAGGTGGAGAATGAGAGGTGTGAGGTGGAGAGTGAGAGTTGTGAGGTGGAGAATGAGAGGTGAGAGGTGGAGAGTGAGAGGTGTGAGGTGGAGAGTGAGAGTTGTGAGGTGGAGAGTGAGAGTTGTGAGGTGGAGAATGAGAGTTGTGAGGTGGAGAATGAGAGGTGTGAGGTGGAGAGTGAGAGTTGTGAGGTGGAGAATGAGAGGTGAGAGGTGGAGAGTGAGAGGTGTGAGGTGGAGAGTGAGAGTTGTGAGGTGGAGAGTGAGAGTTGTGAGGTGGAGAATGAGAGGTGTGAGGTGGAGAATGAGAGGTGTGAGGTGGAGAATGAGAGGTGAGAGGTGGAGAGTGAGAGTTGTGAGGTGGAGAGTGAGAGTTGTGAGGTGGAGAGTGAGAGTTGTGAGGTGGAGAATGAGAGTTGTGAGGTGGAGAATGAGAGGTGTGAGGTGGAGAGTGAGAGTTGTGAGGTGGAGAATGAGAGGTGAGAGGTGGAGAGTGAGAGTTGTGAGGTGGAGAGTGAGAGTTGTGAGGTGGAGAATGAGAGGTGTGAGGTGGAGAGTGAGAGTTGTGAGGTGGAGAATGAGAGGTGTGAGGTGGAGAGTGAGAGTTGTGAGGTGGAGAGTGAGAGTTGTGAGGTGGAGAGTGAGAGTTGTGAGGTGGAGAGTGAGAGTTGTGAGGTGGAGAGTGAGAGTTGTGAGGTAGAGAGTGAGAGTTGTGAGGTGGAGAGTGAGAGTTGTGAGGTGGAGAGTGAGAGGTGTGAGGTGTGCCATATTCCAGTTGTCACGGAGATTTGACTGTTATTAGCTATCACGTAACTTTGTCACATAGTTGTCACTGTGCCTTGCCAGCACCCAGTTGTCACGGGGGGGGGGGGTGTATGGCCAGATATCAGCTGTCACGGAGTCTTGACAGCTGCCAGTTACACGAAGTCTTGCCAGATAATTCGAGCAAGTCAGAACATTGGGTAATTTATTTACGGTTAACTTTTTAATTATTTTGACCTGGTTAGGTTATCTTGAGGTTATCTTGAGATGATTTCGGGGCTTTAGTGTCCCCGCGGCCCGGTCCTCGACCAGGCCTCCACCCCCAGGAAGCAGCCCGTGACAGCTGACTAACTCCCAGGTACCTATTTACTGCTAGGTAACAGGGGCATTCAGGGTGAAAGAAACTTTGCCCATTTGTTTCTGCCTCGTGCGGGAATCGAACACGCGCCACAGAATTACGAGTCCTGCGCGCTATCCACCAGGCTACGAGGCCCCTGGCCCCTGGTTCGTATTTTTTTCTCTTCAAGATTTTGTTGTGTATGTTTGTGTTGTATTTCTTCCTTAAATCTCTGGATATGGTTACCTGGAGGCGTGTATGAGGGTGTATTTCCCAGCATGATTACTGCATTCAGGGATTCCTGCTGCTTATTTTGTTTGGATTTGTGTGTATATCTTCATGACATATTATTTGCATGTGTATGATGCCTGGTGTATATTTGTATGTCTGTCAGTCAGTCTGGATGAATAGATGAATGGATTCCTGATAGTGGCATGGGATGGATACATAATAGTGCCAGTGGATGGATACATGATACTGCCAGAAGGTGGATACATAACAGTGGCAGTGGATGGATATATTATAATGCTAGAGGGTGGATACATAATAGTGCCAGTGTGTGGACACATAATAGTGCCAGTGTGTGGATACATAATAGTGTCAGTGTGTGGATACATAATAGTGTCAGTGTGTGGATACATAATAGTGCCAGTGTGTGGATACATGATAGTGCCACTGTGTGGATACATAATAGTGCCAGTGTGTGGATACATAATAGTGCCAGTGTGTGGATACATAATAGTTCCAGTGTATAGACACATAATAGTGCCACAGGTGGAGGCTGGGACTCAGATAGTGGCACTCATCAGGGCTTGGGAGCCAAGTAGGCAGGAAGGTGGCACTCCAAGACGACGCTCTGTAACAAGTTCCGGCCAATTACAAGGATCAAGAAGTTGGGTCGGCTAAGTTTGGCACTGTTCACGCAAGTTCAGTGCTGCTTATTCCAGCCTGACTCGGGTCGGGGTCACTTTGTAAAACTTTTTTACCAAGTTAGGTTCGAATAAGACCCCTCACTCTTCCGTTCAATATTGGGAAAGTTTGTTCAGAGAAGATCAACTTAGTTCTCTTAATTTAAATCTACGCTACGCTAACTTGAGGTCATTTCTCGGGGAGTCGGTTTGTTCCTGGAGTTCCTATCAGCCTGGGCCCAGGAATCAGTAGACATTTATACAATCCTTTACGAAACCTGTACATCTTTACTAAGCCAAAGCGTTGTTGTTGATGCACTAGTAAACGGTTGATGAGCACCGAAGCACCGCGAGGTTGTTTACAACAATAACAACCCTGGGTTGTGAGGTTTCCAAGCTCCTAAACTGTTCTATAAATGTAAACAAACCGCTACGACTAAGGAAAGACGTACAGGTTTCGCAAGTGAGTTGCATCAATGTTCTTTGAGTCCTGGCCCCCTGATTGGTATTTGGTATCGGGCAGTGTCTCTCCAGTGGCCGTCGAAATCATCTCAAGATAACCTCAAGGTGGTGTAGCCAGACGAACACGCCCACACACAAGATTTACTACAAGCAAGATCTCACCAGAGGAATGTGGCGGCGTGATGCCACCAGCATCCCTAATGTTAATGTTTCTTTACAGAGAAACTAGAGTTTTATTGGCACTTTACCGTGCTGTCTGGGCGTAAGTCTTTCTCACACTACTCTTAAGTTCCTGTTATTCTTTACAACACTTGTTAGTATACTGCTAGATTCCTTTACCAACTGTTCTTGTTATTTGCAGCCCCATCACAACACTTCCACAACACCACAACCACTACACCATCACCACTACACCACCACCACTACACCACCCGCCACCCACCACACCACCTCCACAACACCACAACACCACCACCACTACACCACCACCACTACACCACCCACAATACCACACACCACCCACCACACCACCTCCACAACACCACAACACCACCACACCACCTCCACCACACCACCCACCACCCACAACACCACCTCCACAACAACACCACCCACCACACCACCTCCACAACACCATCCACCACCCCACCACAACACCACCTCCACAACACCACCACCCACAACACCACCTCCACAACACCACAACACCATCCACCACCCACCACAACACCACCTCCACAACACCACCACCCACAACACCACAACCACTACACCATCACCACTACACCACCACCACCCACCACACCACCTCCACAACACCACAACACCATCCACCACCCCACCACAACACCACCTCCACAACACCACCACCCACAACACCACCTCCACAACACCACAACACCATCCACCACCCACCACAACACCACAACACCACCTCCACAACACCACCACCCACAACACCACAACCACTACACCATCACCACTACACCACCACCACCCACCACACCACCTCCACAACACCACCACCACCACTACACCACCGCCACAACACCACCCACCACTATACCACCCACCACCATACCACCCACCACCACACCACCTCCACACCGTCTTGTCACACTCAAGGAGGAGGTGTAATATTGTCTTCCAAACCGCCACTCCCATAATGAGTTTACAATGTAAATAAGGAAACTAATCTGCTTTACAGACTATTAATTTGCTTAAAACGCCGCACACACGCTCCTGTTTACAGTGTTGGATGGTGGGGTTAACACGGCGTGTGTTTGTGTGAACTACAGCACTTGTGTACCCACACAATTACCACGTGTTGGAGTCGGGTGTGAATGGGTTTTCAAGAGGTCGTAAGACGATATTATTTATGAAGTGAGTGACTTAGAGAGATGTGGACTACAATGGTGGGTGTTTACGAGGAGGGTTAGGGGAGGGGGTGTTGGAGTGGGGGGGGAGGGTTAGGGGAGGGGGTGTTAGGGTGGGGGGAGGGGAGGGTTAGTGGAGGGGGGTGTTGGGGTGGGGGGGAGGGTTAGGGGAGGGAGTGTTGGGAGGGGAGGGTTAGGGGTGGGGGTGTTGGGGGGGGGGGTTTTAGGAGAGAGGGTGTTGGGGTGGGGGGGAGGTTAGGGGAGAGGGTGTAGGGGTGGAAGGGGAGGGTTAGGGGAGGGGGGTGTTGGGGGGGGAGGGTTAGGGGTGGGGGTGTGGGAGGGCTCGCAAGGTGTCTTAGAGATGGTGTAGATATCTTTTTGGTCTATTTTCTTCCTTTTCCATCTTCGTTAACTTACACTTGTTGGGACTGAATTCTAGCAACCATTTGTTTGCCCACTCCTGTAGTCTGTCAAGGTCATCTTGTAACGTTCACTAAATCATTCCTTGGAGTACATCATTCATATAAATTAGGAACAGTTAGGGGTCCCAGGACCTACCCTTGGGGGACTCCACTCGTCACCTTCCTCCAACTTGAATCCTGATTTCTGACTGGCTCTGTCTCTCTCCTTCCACTAGTCCTTGAGTTCGGTGTCTTCCCAGTTACCTCTGCTTGCCTCTCCATGTTGTACATCAGCCTCTCACCACCAACAGTGTCAAATGCTTTTTGACAACTTAGGAAAACAGCCTACCCAGCCTTCTTGTTCCTGTCTTGTTTTATTCTGTTTATCCTGCCTGTCTGTTACAGAGTGCATCCGCTCCAAGTGTTCAGTTACTCTCAACCCCGTTACTTGTGCTGTCACTTTACACGGAATTCTTGTCAGAGATATTGGTTTGTATGTGTGTGTGTGTGTGTGTGTGTGTGTGTGTGTGTGTGTGTGTGTGTGTGTGTGTGTGTGTGTGTGTGTGTGTGTGTGTGTGTCAACAATAGTGACACTCAAGGAGGAATCAATGTCGACCCAATAAAATATAAAAGACTTGTACGATATGCTAACTGGACAATACTTAATGCAAACCAAATTATATCGCTTGCAGAACTAAGTGTGTATGTGACCTCCAAGACGAACGATGAATATAGAACCAGGTGTACACGTATAACCCCCCCCCCCCCCATCAAGATGTACGAGGGATGTGTATATAATCATTCGGAGCTTTCCCCCAATGGAAATGTTCCCCCCCCCCCAACCTTACGCTTAAAAAGATAAGGAAATCAGAGCACATATGTTAAGGATTACGGGGCTGAAGCTTCTTGTGTAAGCCGAAGACTTTATGATATTGGCCACAAGTCAACAGAGGTAGAGGGCATGATGAAGAGGGCGGAGGCTGCGGCAGGGTCAATATTAGCTCGGCCAACACCCGGGTGGGAGCGCCTCCCTGCACACCACAGATCCTGCCAAAGGAAAATTAACCTAATAATATTGAGTTAAAACGAGTAAAGTCCGGCAACTCCCGCGCCAAAGTGAGGGTAAGATTGATGAGCAAATTGGATGGGGAACACGAGGAGAGAGAGAGAGAGAGCTGAGATACGAGAGGGGAACACCAAGGGTCCGAAAAAAGGGGAAATGAGAGAGTGAGGGGAGAAAGGGGTAAGGTCGACAAAAGGTGGACGATACTGTCTGTGCTGTCGACATCTTGGATCACTATTAACATTGTTGGAGGGGCTTGTGCTCATTTAACTTGTTGCTCAGGTGTTACAGTGGATGGGAACTGCACCTATCACCATTTAAATGTGACTGTGCATTGAATATGCTCAGCACAATCACAGTAGCCTGATGTATCTACGACACAACCTTTGTTTATATTTAAAAATAATACCGCTTGCCAAACGTGTGTGACTGTTCGCCGAACACATGTGACTGCTCTTGAAGCACATGTGACTGCTCTCCAGAGTGATTTTTCGTTATTTTCAAAACCAAATTTCCATTGAGTTTTTTTTTTAAATATTATTATTATTATATTATATTAGGAACATGAATTACTGACTTTATTATGTTTAGCTTTGGTTAAGATAGGTTAGCTAAGGTTAGGTAGGGTAGGTTAGGTTAGGTTAGGTAAGTTAAGTTTGGTCATATTTCTAGGTTAGTTTTAACTCAAATTAAAAAAAAAAGTAATTCATACGTAATATAATGGAAATCTTTATCAGTTCATAAGAAAAAAATAGAAAAATGTATAAATTCCAGAAAACTTGGCTTATTAGGCAAATCCGGCCTTGCATAGTAGGCCGAGTAGTGCATTCTGGCTATTAGGTACAATATATATATATATATATATATATATATATATATATATATATATATATATATATATATATATATATATATATATATATATATATATATATATATATATATATATATATATATATATATGTCGTACCTAGTAGCCAGAACTCACTTCTCAGCCTACTATGCAAGGCCCGATTTGCCTAATAAGCCAAGTTTTCATGAATTAATTGTTTTTCGACTACCTAACCTACCTAACCTAACCTAACCTAACTTTTTCGGCTACCTAACCTAACCTATAAAGATAGGTTAGGTTAGGTTAGGTAGGGTTGGTTAGGTTCGGTCATATATCTACTTTAATTTTATCTCCAGTAAAAAACAATTGACCTCATACATAATGAAATGGGTAGCTTTATCATTTCATAAGAAAATAAATAGAGAAAATATATTAATTCAGGAAAACTTGGCTTATTAGGCAAATCGGGCCTTGAATAGTAGGCTGAGAAGTGAGTTCTGGCTACTAGGTACGACATATATATATATATATATATATATATATATATATATATATATATATATATATATATATATATATATATATATATATATATGTCGTACCTAGTAGCCAGAACGCACTTCTCAGCCAACTATTCAAGGCCCAATTTGTCTAATAAGCCAAGTTTTCATGAATTAATTGTTTTTCAACTACCTAACCTACCTAACCTAACCTAACCTAACTTTTTCGGCTACCTAACCTAACCTAACCTATAAATATAGGTTAGGTTAGGTTAGGTAGGGTTGGTTAGGTTCGGTCATAAATCTACGTTAATTTTAACTCCTATTAAAAAAAATGACCTCATACATAATGAAATGGGTAGCTTTATCATTTCATAAGAAAAAAATGAGAGAAAATATAATAATTCAGGAAAACTTGGCTTATTAGGCAAATTGGGCCTTGCATAGTAGGCTGAGAAGTGTGTTCTGGCTACTAGGTACGACATATATATATATATATATATATATATATATATATATATATATATATATATATATATATATATATATATATGCGAACAAGCCTGAATGGTCCCCAGGACTATATGCGAATGAAAACTCACACCCCAGAAGTGACTCGAACCCATACTCCCAGAAGCAACGCAACTGGTAACTACAGGGCGCCTTAATCCGCTTGACCATCACGGCCGTCAAAAGGAAGTGATAGCCGAGGCTATTTGAGCCACTTCCCCGACGGCAACTCGGATGGTAATCTTGGGCATAGCATTTCACCAAATCACCTCATTCTTTGGGGCACACGTGAGGAACACAAATGCGAACAAGCCTGAATGGTCCCCAGGACTATATGCGAATGAAAACTCACACCCCAGAAGTGACTCGAACCCATACTCCCAGAAGCAACGCAACTGGTAACTACAGGGCGCCTTAATCCGCTTGACCATCATGGCCGTCAAAAGGAAGTGATAGCCGAGGCTATTTGAGCCACTTCCCCGACGGCAACTCGGATGGTAATCTTGGGCATAGCATTTCACCAAATCACCTCATTCTTTGGGGCACACGTGAGGAACACAAATGCGAACAAGCCTGAATGATTTGGAATGAATGAGGTGATTTGGTGAAATGCTATGCCCAAGATTACCATCCGAGTTGCCGTCGGGGAAGTGGCTCAAATAGCCTCGGCTATCACTTCCTTTTGACGGCCGTGATGGTCAAGCGGATTAAGGCGCCCTGTAGTTACCAGTTGCGTTGCTTCTGGGAGTATGGGTTCGAGTCACTTCTGGGGTGTGAGTTTTCATTCGCATATAGTCCTGGGGACCATTCAGGCTTGTTCGCATTTGTGTTCCTCACGTGTGCCCCAAAGAATGAGGTGATTTGGTGAAATGCTATGCCCAAGATTACCATCCGAGTTGCCGTCGGGGAAGTGGCTCAAATAGCCTCGGCTATCACTTCCTTTTGACGGCCGTGATGGTCAAGCGGATTAAGGCGCCCTGTAGTTACCAGTTGCGTTGCTTCTGGGAGTATGGGTTCGAGTCACTTCTGGGGTGTGAGTTTTCATTCGCATATAGTCCTGGGGACCATTCAGGCTTGTTCGCATTTGTGTTCCTCACGTGTGCCCCAAAGAATGAGGTGATTTGGTGAAATGCTATGCCCAAGATTACCATCCGAGTTGCCGTCGGGGAAGTGGCTCAAATAGCCTCGGCTATCACTTCCTTTTGACGGCCGTGATGGTCAAGCGGATTAAGGCGCCCTGTAGTTACCAGTTGCGTTGCTTCTGGGAGTATGGGTTCGAGTCACTTCTGGGGTGTGAGTTTTCATTTTCATATATATATATATATATATATATATATATATATATATATATATATATATATATATATATATATATATATATATATCGTTTTAATATTAGTATATTTTGGAAGCAGTCTTTCCTGTAGACATATATTATTAAATATGACCGAAAAAGTAAGATTAATAATTCTAACACGAATTTTCTCAATCTTTCGTACATTTCTTTTCACTGTTGGAGGTAATTCAAAAATCAATTCTCCAAAATTCATTTTTATTTCTAGTCTGACGCGACACTTGAGCGCGTTTCGTAAAACTTATTACATTTTCAAAGACTTTACACATACACAACTGAATAGAACTTACATATCTCCGATTTGTTTATATCTACATTTGAGTGAGGTGGATGGAGTGAGGTGGTATTTAATAGGGTATTAATTTCATCAACACAAGACAGAACACGAAACAATGGGTATTGAAATGGAAGTGATTGTAGAAAGCCTATTGGTCCATATTTCTTGATGCTTCTATATTGGAGCGGAGTCTTGAGGTGGGTAGAATATAGTTGTGCATTAATTGGCTGTTGATTGCTGGTGTTGACTTCTTAATGTGCAGTGCCTCGCAAACGTCAAGCCGTCTGCTATCGCTGTATCTATCGATGATTTCTGTGTTGTTTACTAGGATTTCTCTGGCGATGGTTTGGTTGTGGGAAGAGATTATATGTTCCTTAATGGAGCCCTGTTGCTTATGCATCGTTAAACGCCTAGAAAGAGATGTTGTTGTCTTGCCTATATACTGGGTTTTTTAGAGCTTACAGTCCCCAAGTGGGCATTTGAAGGCATAGACGACGTTGGTCTCTTTTAAAGCGTTCTGCTTTGTGTCTGGAGAGTTTCTGTATGTGTAAAGTCTTTGAAAATGTAATAAGTTTTACGAAACGCGCTCAAGTGTCGCGTCAGACTAGAAATAAAAATGAATTTTGGAGAATTGATTTTTGAATTACCTCCAACAGTGAAAAGAAATGTACGAAAGATTGAGAAAATTCGTGTTAGAATTATTAATCTTACTTTTTCGGTCATATTTAATAATATATATCGTTTTAGGTATCTATATCTCCCCCCTTGGTTCCCCCTTACCATCTGTCCCCCGCCCCCTACCCTTCCTCACCCCCCCTCTCCTCCCCCCCTCGAACTGCAACCTCGAACAGGTAGACATTTCCATTTATATA
Organism: Procambarus clarkii; assembly: GCF_020424385.1. Lineage (NCBI taxonomy): Eukaryota > Metazoa > Arthropoda > Malacostraca > Decapoda > Cambaridae > Procambarus > Procambarus clarkii. The sequence goes on along the minus strand of NC_059608.1, from coordinate 2,974,793 downwards.
TAAAGTCAATTATGAAAAGGTGCGGGTAAACGGCGGGAGTAACTCCGAGACACTGTGACATTACATCCTCGATGTCTTTCCTAAGCCATTAAATTCATGAAAATCACCCAGGGAGCGTTGGGCTACACGCTATAGTTTTGAAAGCATTTAACTTAGGCCTACCCTGACCAGCCTGTGTCCGTTTCGTGTCCCATGCGATTTTCCCTGCACATTGTGGCGAGCCTAGAGCCCCAAGTGTCTCCCTCTGGCCTGTAACACTGTAAACATAAAATATTTTTTACTTCAAAAATGAAATAAACGCTAGAATGTTTGACTTTAAAATGTTAAACTGTAGTGATGGGGGGGGGGAGGGGGGAATTTGAATTTAACTATCAGGGGAAAGCGCCAAGTCATTATGACTATATAACACTGGGAAAGGGGTCAGGATAAGGATTTGGGATGGGACGGAGGGAAGGAATGATGCCCCAACCATTTGGACGGTCGGGGATTGAACAGCGACCTGCATGAAGCGAGACTGTCGCTCTACCGTCCAGGCCAAGTGGTTGGACGGGGGGGGGGGGGGGAATAGTTAGGAAGCGTAGGGGTGTTGCCCTCTCAGACGCGGCCACCACCAGTAATGGTCAGGGATGTGACAGGAGTCAGCAAGGGATGGGCGAGAGGAGAGGTATAGAGGAGTGGAAGGGGAGCTGAGAGAATATAGGGAGGGAAGGGAGGAAGGGGAAAGCACTTCCCCTGAATAACGTTAGTGGGGGTGGCGGTGGGGGAGCAACGTCGCCCAAGAGAGAGGCAAAACACATTCCGCGTCCCGTCCCGGTGACGGGTGTTTGAGGACCCGTGATGGATTATTGTCCTTTGTAGGCTAGTCCTCGCCCTGTCTTATCCGGGATTAATACTACATTAAGTGACAACCTAGATGCTTCCCGTCACCTGGGTGTGCTGGGTGATGACCGTGGGAGCTGTGGCCTTGGCAGGAAACGAGAAAGATTGAGCAAAGGGGGGTGAAGGAATGAGCACCTGACCGTGGGAGGAATGACCTGGGAATGAGTGTGTAGACACAATTCCTATACGAGAGGCAGGGAGGGTGGGAGCTGGTGATGGATGAGCACGGCTGACTGTAGGAGACCGGGGGAAGTATTCCTGTGGTGTAACATCAATCTCGCCTCCCTCTTGGCAGCACCGGTCCTTAGCTGCCCTCGCGAGCCAAATAGCAATTAAGGTCCTTGTAGTGTTCATCAGCCTGCCAATCGTTGTCTCCAGCTCATCAAAGGCTTTGGATACAATGATGCACAGATTGTAGCATGATTAATGAACGTTGCAAGCTGTTTTAAACCTTGTTTCTATATTCAAATTTTACTCGCCAAATTGCATAGTAAACACCTTTTTTTTATTAAAACAATGTTAAGACCCTCCTGGGAGAGTGTCTCTTGCAAGCACCGCATCAAACTCATCATTTTCGTGCACTGTATTGACCAAAAAGTGATGAAAGGAGGAGGAGGTTCGTGGTGCGCCACATACCAAACCTGTACATCTTTCCCCTATTTATTGAAAACCATTTATGGGGGTCCCCCGCGCCACGAGTTTCTCTGTAGCACCCTCGGGGGTGGAGTACGGCCTCGCAGCGCTTCCAGGCTCGTAAAGTGTTTATTACACACTAAGCCGCCATGATTGAGGAAAGAGGTACAGGTTTCGTTAGCAGGCATTTAAGTGCTTGGTGAAGCCTGGTCTTGGTGTAGAGGAGTGGGTGGTGACCATCACCTCGAGATGGTGAGTCTTCTCCACCCCCAGTCTTGGAGGGAGAGTGGGGGGGGGGAGTGATGGTGTTGGAGGGAGTGGGGGAAGGTGGCAGTGTTGGAGGGAATGGGGGAGGGTAATAGTGTTGGAGGGGGTGTATGTGTGAAGTACCTCAGGAGATAATTTTGAAGGAGTATTGACAATAAAACTGAATAAAGGCTAAAGATATTTATAGTTCTATTTAATGCAAAATAGAACTATAATTTGCATAGGTAAGGCGTGTTGCCGATACATATTCTGGAGCGATGAACATGACACTGTTGTATCACTGGCAGGACACTTGTATCGGGCAATGTATTGAATGAGTGATAACTTGCAGTTACCTTGCGATGATTTCGGGGCTTAGCGTCCCCGCGGCCCGGTCCTCGACCAGGCCTCCTAGAAGGAGAGGAGGAGAAAGGCAATGGAGAGAATAATTGTATAATAGATGTGAAATCTATTATAGATCTATTATAGAAACAGTGAATGATTCAGAGTGTTTCAAGTACGGGCTCAAACTCAGTTTTCAATTAACATTCGAAGGCAAGATATTTATCAGGAGAAAACATTGAACCATTATGACTATATACATGGCATTTGTAAGGGATATAAGGATAAGGATTTACGATTGGGCGGCGGAAAGGAACGGTACCCAACCGCTTAGACGGTCGGGGATTGAACGTCGACCTGCAAGAAGCGAGGCTGTCGCTCTACCGTCCAGACCGAGTGGCTGGGATGATTATAACACACTAAGGTACCAGGGGCCAGATTCACAAAACAGTTACGCAAGCACTTACGAACCTGTACATCTTTTCTCACTCTGTGGTAACTATGTTTACAATTATTAAACAGTTAATGAGCTCCGAAGTACCAGGAGACTTTATAACAATAACAACAGTTGTTTGGGAAATTTTGTTGCTTGTAAACTGTTTAATTAATGTGACCAAAGCCGTCAAAGATTGAGGAAAGATGTACACGTTCGTAAGTACTTGCGTAACTGCTTCGTGAATCTGGCCCCCTGACCATTTATACAACTTCTGTAGACTATGAAGGGTTACATAGTGTGTGTGTGCCAAGAGCTAAGAGATACTAAGACAAATCCTAGCTCACATAGTCTCTTGAAGGGGCATATAGATTGTGTCAAGAGCTATAGCTATGTGATTCTAAAAATCCCCAATACACAGGATGGTTAGTCTCAAACATTCGTCATGAAAACACTCTACGGACATGGCGAGCCCTATTTCATTTTATCTCCTGGTCCATGTGTACGTGGTAATTTTATTTGTGTCACATCTGTCCAACTTGATAAAGTTTAATCAAAGAAATGATTATATATGACATTAATCTTTGCAGCGGTCTCACATTAGCTGATGATTATCAGTAGTTGAAGAGGATCTATTAGTTGACCAGTATGTTGCTGGTGTGTGTGTGTGTGTGTGTGTGTGTGTGTACTCACCTAATTGTACTCACCTAATTGTGCTTGCGGGGGTTGAGCTCTGGCTCTTTGGTCCCGCCTCTCAACCGTCAATCAACTGGTGTACAGATTCCTGAGCCTATTGGGCTCTATCATATCTACATTTGAAACTGTGAATGGAGTCAGCCTCCACCACATCACTTCCTAATGCATTCCATTTGCTAACTACTCTGACACTGAAAAAGTTCTTTCTAACGTCTCTGTGGCTCATTTGGGTACTCAGCTTCCACCTGTGTCCCCTTGTTCGCGTCCCACCAGTGTTGAAAAGTTCATCCTTGTTTACCCGGTCGATTCCCCTGAGGATTTTGTAGGTTGTGATCATGTCCCCCCTTACTCTTCTGTCTTCCAGTGTCGTGAGGTGCATTTCCCGCAGCCTTTCCTCATAACTCATGCCTCTTAGTTCTGGGACTAGTCTAGTAGCATACCTTTGGACTTTTTCCAGCTTCGTCTTGTGCTTGACAAGGTACGGGCTCCATGCTGGGGCCGCATACTCCAGGATTGGTCTTACATGTGTGTGTGTGTGTGCGTGTGTGTGTGTGTGTGTGTGTGTAGTCAGCACCACCCCCGCGGTGTTTGTGTGTGTTTGTGCAGATAAAGGTGCCAATAATGTTACTGGAAACAACTCGTTTTGTTTACATTGTTCTCTACACTGATGTGGTTCTTTGCACTGATGTGGGTTCTCTACGATGATGAAGTTCTCTACACTGATGTGGTTATCTACACATTTACTTCGACCAAACTCCTTAGTTAATTTTTTTTCTATTCGAGTTCGTCATCGTTCCAGCAAGCAGTGCCTCTCATTCCTCTACCAGTTTGTGCATTCCTAACCAGACATTCTTCATATATATGTATCTCTCATTGCTTTAAAATTTATCTGACTAGTGTATTTTATTGCTAGTTCATTGTATCTTTGAAGATAACTATTATCCATATTTAGTATTCTATCTTTTATATCATTATGTGATCAAACAAACCTTCAGATATTGATTTGAACGCAAGAATATTTTAAATTGGTCTGATGTGGCCTCCTATCACTTGGATGATATCATATAAAGGAGGCGATGAGTCACAATAACGTGGCTGAAGTAGTTTGACCAGACCGCACACTAGAAGGTGAAGGGACGACGAAGTTTCGGTCCGTCCTGGACCATTCTCAAGTCGATTGTCGACTTCGACACAATCGGCTTGAGAATGGTCCAGGACGGACCGAAACGTCGTCGTCCCTTCACCTTCTAGCGTGTGGTCTAGTCAAAATATCATATAAAATATGCATTGATAATACGTAACTTTCCTCCATTGAACATATCTTTCAAACTGCACAGTTCTTAGAACGGAGGAAGAGTAAAGATTAATGTACAATATTAGACTTGTAGAAAGTAATTTACCACCATTCCTTTTCACCGTTCTCCATATCCCAGTTAATTGTCTTCGTATCCCCTTCTAACGCTGTTAAGGGTCGTTGCTTGAGACTTGTCCCATGGTGATTTGGTGAAAGATAAAATCATAAGCGTTAGGCACCGGAGCGGGTATCGAACCGCGTCCTCTGATACAATGTAGTAAAAGCCAGTGCCGGATGATAGAGGCTCCTAGAGTAATTAACCGGAGAGAAGTATGATTAGAGTGATTCAATCAGGAATAAAGGTGATGGTAGGGAGTATAGAGGCAAGGGGACGACCCAGTAGCCTCTCCCCAGGGAGTGCCACCACTCACAGCCTCTCCGCAGAGAGTGCCACCACTCACTGCCTCTCCCCAGGGAGTGCCACCACTCACAGCCTCTCCCCAGGGAGTGCCACCACTCACAGCCTCTCCCCAGAGAGTGCCACCACTCAGCCTCTCCCAGGAAGTGCCACCACTCACAGCCTCTCCCCAGGGAGTGCCACCACTCACAGACTCTCCCCAGGGAGTGCCACCACTCACAGACTCTCCCCAGGGAGTGCCACCACTCACAGCCTCTCCCCAGGGAGTGCCTCCACTCACAGCCTCTCTCAGGGAGTCCCGCCATTCACAACCTCTCCCAGGGAGTGCCGCCACTCACTGCCTCTCCCCAGGGAGTGCCACCACTCACAGCCTCTCCCCAGGGAGTGCCTCCACTCACAGCCTCTCCCCAGGGAGTGCCACCACTCAGCCTCTCCCCAGAGAGTGCCACCACTCACAGCCTCTCCCAGGGAGTGCCGCCACTCAGCCTCTCCCCAGGGAGTGCCTCCACTCACAGCCTCTCCCCAGGGAGTGCCACCACTCACAACCTCTTCCCAGGGAGTGCCACCACTCATAGCCTCTCCCCAGGGAGTGCCACCACTCACAGCCTCTCCCCAGGGAGTGCCTCCACTCACAGCCTCTCCCCAGGGAGTGCCTCCACTCACAGCCTCTCCCAGGGAGTGCCACCACTCACAGCCTCTCCCAGGGAGTGCCGCTACTCACAGCCTCTCCCAAAGAGTGCCACCACTCACTGCTTCTCCCAGGGAGTGCCGCCACTCACAGCCTCTCCCTGGGAGTGCCGCTACTCACAACCTCTCCCAGGGAGTGCCGCCACTCACAACCTCTCCCAGGGAGTGCCGCCACTCACAACCTCTCCCAGGGAGTGCCACCGCTCACAACCTCTCCCCAGGGAGTGCCGCCACTCACAGCCTCTCCCAGGGAGTGCCACCACTCACAGCCTCTCCCAGGGAGTGCCGCCACTCACAACCTCTCCCAGGGAGTGCCACCGCTCACCTCTCCCCAGGGAGTGCCACCACTCACAGCCTCTCCCAGGGAGTGCCACCACTCACAGCCTCTCCCAGGGAGTGCCGCCACTCACAACCTCTCCCAGGGAGTGCCACCGCTCACAACCTCTCCCCAGGGAGTGCCGCCACTCACAGCCTCTCCCAGGGAGTGCCGCCACTCACAGCCTCTCCCAGGGAGTGCCACCACTCACAGCCTCTCCCAGGGAGTGCCGCCACTCACAGCCTCTCCCAGAGAGTGCCACCACTCACAACCTCTCCCCAGGGAGTGCCGCCACTCACAGCCTCTCCCAGGGAGTGCCACCACTCACAACCTCTCCCCAGGGAGTGCCGCCACTCACAGCCTCTCCCAGGGAGTGCCGCCACTCACAGCCTCTCCCCAGGGAGTGCCGCCACTCACAGCCTCTCCCAGGGAGTGCCACCACTCACAACCTGCTTGCTGCCCCACTCTCACACCCAGGATCATGTTCTCCGAGGAGTAATGACCGCGCCATCACCGATCTCTTCACTTCTTATACACCAGCCACTGCAAGGAGAGGGCGGGGGAAGGAAAAATGAAATAGGACTTATCTCCAGGAGGAAGTTAAAGATAAAGCAGGAAGCAGTAGTTCACTGTCAAGCCGGGCTGTGTGCGTAGTTACAGCCCCGCTCCTGTGCCAGGTAAGTCCACTACGGGATCACCATAGCCCGTGCTACTTTTGGAACTTTTGTTCTAAGTAGCTGAATCTAAAACAACAATAACCGGGCTATGGGGAGGGAAGTGTGGGGGGTATGTGGTATGGGGGTATAGGGTATGGGGTATGGGGTATGGGGGGTATAGGGTATGGGGAGGGAAGTGTGGGGGGTATGTGGTATGGGGGTATAGGGTATGTGGTATGGGGTATAGGGTATGTGGTATGGGGTATGGGGGGTATAGGGTATGGGGAGGGAAGTGTGGGGGGTATGTGGTATGGGGGTATAGGGTATGGGGAGGGAAGTGTGGGGGGTATGTGGTATGGGGGTATAGGGTATGGGGTATGGGGTATGGGGGGTATAGGGTATGGGGAGGGAAGTGTGGGGGGTATGTGGTATGGGGGTATAGGGTATGGGGTATGGGGTATGGGGGGTATAGGGTATGGGGAGGGAAGTGTGGGGGGTATGTGGTATGGGGGTATAGGGTATGGGGTATGGGGGGTATAGGGTATGGGGAGGGAAGTGTGGGGGGTATGTGGTATGGGGGTATAGGGTATGGGGTATGGGGGGTATAGGGTATGGGGAGGGAAGTGTGGGGGGTATGTGGTATGGGGGTATAGGGTATGGGGTATGGGGTATGGGGGGTATAGGGTATGGGGAGGGAAGTGTGGGGGGTATGTGGTATGGGGGTATAGGGTATGGGGTATGGGGTATGGGGGGTATAGGGTATGGGGTATGGGGTGTGGGGGGTATAGGGTATGGGGAGGGAAGTGTGGGGGGTATGTGGTATGGGGGTATAGGGTATGGGGTATGGGGTATGGGGGGTATAGGGTATGGGGAGGGAAGTGTGGGGGGTATGTGGTATGGGGGGTATGGGGTATGGGGGGTATAGGGTATGGGGAGGGAAGTGTGGGGGGTATGTGGTATGGGGGTATAGGGTATGGGGTATGGGGTATGGGGGTTATAGGGTATGGGGAGGGAAGTGTGGGGGGTATGTGGTATGGGGGTATAGGGTATGGGGTATGGGGGGGGTATAGGGTATGGGGAGGGAAGTGTGGGGGGTATGTGGTATGGGGGTATAGGGTATGGGGTATGGGGTATGGGGGGTATAGGGTATGGGGTATGGGGTGTGGGGGGTATTGGGTATGGGGAGGGAAGTGTGTGGGGTATGTGGTATGGGGGTATAGGGTATGGGGTATGGGGTATGGGGGGTATAGGGTATGGGGAGGGAAGTGTGGGGGGTATGTGGTATGGGGGTATAGGGTATGGGGTATGGGGTATGGGGGGTATAGGGTATGGGGAGGGAAGTGTGGGGGGTATGTGGTATGGGGGTATAGGGTATGGGGTATGGGGTATGGGGGGTATAGGGTATGGGGAGGGAAGTGTGGGGGGTATGTGGTATGGGGGTATAGGGTATGGGGTATGGGGTATGGGGGGTATAGGGTATGGGGAGGGAAGTGTGGGGGGTATGTGGTATGGGGGTATAGGGTATGGGGTATGGGGTATGGGGGTATAGGGTATGGGGAGGGAAGTGTGGGGGGTATGTGGTATGGGGGTATAGGGTATGGGGTATGGGGGGTATAGGGTATGGGGAGGGAAGTGTGGGGGGTATGTGGTATGGGGGTATAGGGTATGGGGTATGGGGTATGGGGGGTATAGGGTATGGGGAGGGAAGTGTGGGGGGTATGTGGTATGGGGGTATAGGGTATGGGGTATGGGGTATGGGGGGTATAGGGTATGGGGAGGGAAGTGTGGGGGGTATGTGGTATGGGGGTATAGGGTATGGGGTATGGGGTATGGGGGGTATAGGGTATGGGGAGGGAAGTGTGGGGGGTATGTGGTATGGGGGTATAGGGTATGGGGTATGGGGTATGGGGGGTATAGGGTATGGGGAGGGAAGTGTGGGGGTATGTGGTATGGGGGTATAGGGTATGGGGTATGGGGTATGGGGGTATAGGGTATGGGGAGGGAAGTGTGGGGGGTATGTGGTATGGGGGTATAGGGTATGGGGTATGGGGTATGGGGGGTATAGGGTATGGGGAGGGAAGTGTGGGGGGTATGTGGTATGGGGGTATAGGGTATGGGGTATGGGGTATGGGGGGTATAGGGTATGGGGAGGGAAGTGTGGGGGGTATGTGGTATGGGGGTATAGGGTATGGGGTATGGGGTATGGGGGGTATAGGGTATGGGGAGGGAAGTGTGGGGGGTATGTGGTATGGGGGTATAGGGTATGGGGAGGGAAGTGTGGGGGGTATGTGGTATGGGGGTATAGGGTATGGGGTATAGGGTATGGGGAGGGAAGTGTGGGGGGTATGTGGTATGGGGGTATAGGGTATGGGGTATGGGTATGGGGGGTATAGGGTATGGGAGGGAAGTGTGGGGGGTATGTGGTATGGGGGTATAGGGTATGGGGTATGGGGTATGGGGGGTATAGGGTATGGGGAGGGAAGTGTGGGGGGTATGTGGTATGGGGGTATAGGGTATGGGGTATGGGGTATGGGGGGTATAGGGTATGGGGAGGGAAGTGTGGGGGGTATGTGGTATGGGGGTATAGGGTATGGGGTATGGGGTATGGGGGGTATAGGGTATGGGGAGGGAAGTGTGGGGGGTATGTGGTATGGGGGTATAGGGTATGGGGAGGGAAGTGTGGGGGGTATGTGGTATGGGGGTATAGGGTATGGGGTATGGGGTATGGGGGGTATAGGGTATGGGGAGGGAAGTGTGGGGGTATGTGGTATGGGGGTATAGGGTATGGGGTATGGGGTATGGGGGGTATAGGGTATGGGGAGGGAAGTGTGGGGGGTATGTGGTATGGGGGTATAGGGTATGGGGTATGGGGTATGGGGGGTATAGGGTATGGGGAGGGAAGTGTGGGGGGTATGTGGTATGGGGGTATAGGGTATGGGGTATGGGGTATGGGGGGTATAGGGTATGGGGAGGGAAGTGTGGGGGGTATGTGGTATGGGGGTATAGGGTATGGGGTATGGGGTATGGGGGGTATAGGGTATGGGGAGGGAAGTGTGGGGGGTATGTGGTATGGGGGTATAGGGTATGGGGTATGGGGTATGGGGGGTATAGGGTATGGGGAGGGAAGTGTGGGGGGTATGTGGTATGGGGGTATAGGGTATGGGGAGGGAAGTGTGGGGGGTATGTGGTATGGGGGTATAGGGTATGGGGTATGGGGTATGGGGGGTATAGGGTATGGGGAGGGAAGTGTGGGGGGTATGTGGTATGGGGGTATAGGGTATGGGGTATGGGGTATGGGGGGTATAGGGTATGGGGAGGGAAGTGTGGGGGTATGTGGTATGGGGGTATAGGGTATGGGGTATGGGGTATGGGGGTATAGGGTATGGGGAGGGAAGTGTGGGGGGTATGTGGTATGGGGGTATAGGGTATGGGGTATGGGGTATGGGGGGTATAGGGTATGGGGAGGGAAGTGTGGGGGGGGGGATACCAAGGGACATAATTATAACATGGATACATCAGTCCTTCAATTCCTCACACTTATGAGGCAGCATGTGGGGTGGTGTAGTGTTGTAGGTGATGTATTGACAGTTCCCAGGTGATGTATTGACAGTTCCCAGGTGATGTATTGACAGTTCCCAGGTGATGTATTGACAGTTCCCAGGTGATGTATTGACAGTTCCCAGGTGATGTATTGACAGTTCCCAGGTGATGTATTGACAGTTCCCAGGTGATGTATTGACAGTTTCTAGGTGATGTATTGACAGTTCCCAGGTGATGTATTGACAGTTCCCAGGTGATGTATTGACAGTTCCCAGGTGATGTATTGACAGTTCCCAGGTGATGTATTGACAGTTCCCAGGTGATGTATTGACAGTTCCCAGGTGATGTATTGACAGTTCCCAGGTGATGTATTGACAGTTTCTAGGTGATGTATTGACAGTTCCCAGGTGATGTATTGACAGTTCCCAGGTGATGTATTGACAGTTCCCAGGTGATGTATTGACAGTTCCCAGGTGATGTATTGACAGTTTCTAGGTGATGTATTGACAGTTCCCAGGTGATGTATTGACAGTTCCCAGGTGATGTATTGACAGTTCCCAGGTGATGTATTGACAGTTCCCAGGTGATGTATTGACAGTTTCTAGGTGATGTATTGACAGTTCCCAGGTGATGTATTGACAGTTCCCAGGTGATGTATTGACAGTTCCCAGGTGATGTATTGACAGTTCCCAGGTGATGTATTGACAGTTTCTAGGTGATGTATTGACAGTTTCTAGGTGATGTATTGACAGTTTCTAGGTGATGTATTGACAGTTTCTAGGTGATGTATTGACAGTTTCTAGGTGATGTATTGACTGTTTCTAGGTGATGTATTGACAGTTTCTAGGTGATGTATTGACTGTTTCTAGGTGATGTATTGACAGTTTCTAGGTGATGTATTGACAGTTTCTAGGTGATGTATTGACAGTCTTCAGGTGATGTATTGACAGACTTCAGGTGATGTACTGACAGTTCACAGGTGATGTATTGACAGTCTTCAGGTGATGTATTGACAGTTCCCAGGTGATGTATTGACAGTCTTCAGGTGATGTATTGACAGTTCCTAGGTGATGTATTGAGAGCACATCAGGGATGCTGCTCAGCGGACTGGTCCTAACATCTCAGATGAGCCCAGCATCTCCTCTTTAGTCATTATTAACATCTTTATTGAAAAAAATAATATACAATTTTGCCTAATGTTAGTAATTCACTGAGGTCTTACTGGAGTGAGGTGCTGCTCATGTTCACTGCCACACAGACCAGTCGACCATACATGAGACAATGGGACTAAATTTGAGATTTAAACACCGATTTCTTTAGACTGTAATCCACTACATTAGCTATTATACACGTTTCAGTCTACGAAATTTTGTATAGTCAACTTTCTATTGTTCACTGCCACACCGCTTATGTCCTTCTGTCGAGGGCCACACTCCGTGTTCTCCAAGAAATATCGGAAATGCGAAAGATTTAAACAAATATATTAATACTATATCACTAGATGTCCAAAATAGCTGCGATCTTTCCTCCTAGATAACCAAGGGTACCATGAAGACACTGGTGATTGTTGGTGACGATGGTTCCCTGTGACACAAGGTGGAGGATCAGGGGGCCAGATTCACGAAGCAGTTAAGCAAGTATTTACGAACCTGTACATCTTTTCTCAAACTTTGGCGACTTTGTTTACAATTATTAAACAGTTAATGAGCCCCGAAGCACCAGGAGGCTGTTTATAACAACACCAACAGCTGATTGGCAAGTTTTCATGCTTGTAAACTGTTTAATAAATGTAACCAAAGCCGTCAAAGATTGAGGAAAGTTGTACACGTTCGTAAGTACTTGCGTAACTGCTTCGTGAATCTGGCCCCTGGTGTCCATCTTAAGTCACCATCTTAAGAGAAGTTTCTCTAATTGCCTCTCTCTCGAGAGTCATGTAAGTCTCCAGATGGGTGACTCTCCACCACCCTGCTTGTGTCCATGAAATATAAACTTGACTTTAATGCCCTCCTCAAGTGTCATCAGAAATCAAACAGACATTTACTTAATGTCAACTCAGCCTTAAACTTTAAACTTTGGAACCCAGTCTTAAACCAATCTTGCACAAGCGGTTTGGTTCTTTGCCCCTGTACCCTCGCCTGGTCCTGTGACTTGCTGCGACAGTTCCTTTTCTCAGCCACTAGGCAATTAGGGAGACTCCAAAGGATACCTGATCAACCAGATTGTGACTCATACGTCAGGCTGCGAGCAGCCGCGTCTAACAGCCTGGTTGATCAGTCCAGCAACCAGGAGGCCTGGTTGACGACCGGGCCGCGGGGACGCTAAGCCCCGGAAGCACCTCAAGGTGACTCCAGAGTCACTGAGGCGGTACTCGAGGTGTAGGTCCTCGTAATCTAAGGGTGAAGGTTTTCATGTAACTAAGACAGTTATCTAATGCAACTCTAATGTCATCACCAAACTGTCACTGCTTCTTTCCAGATTGCAAACACACTTTGTAACATCAACATAACTCAGACCATTTCACTTTTCTGTTGCAAATAAAGATCAATTTAAGAACTTATTAACGTATATACGTATCTTCCCGTAAGTGAACACCCACTTGAGAATCATGTCTCATTTTAATAAGAATTTGAAAAATTGACGTAAAAATAATAAAGTGATTAAACAACGTAAGATGAGAACACCATCATTACCATTCAAGTATGGCCATATTAAAGCTCAAAGTTGTCTTTGAGACTTACAAATTGTTGAAAATGGTTTGTGCAGATTCACAATCTCCTTTTATTGAAACAGTATCTACGACTCACATGGAAAAAAGATCAAATTATTGAGATAACCAATTTGAATGTCGTAAAGTTTTAGTCTTGTGAGTTTCAACGTGAGGGCTTTCTTTAATAGACAGTTAATAGATGAGAATACATGGTAATTGAAGTAACTAAGTGTAACTTGGTGTAGCGTGTATTCTCTATTAAGGAATTTGGTATACTCTGTGTTAATGATAATAACTTTGTTTTAATGGAAAATTCTGTGCCCAAAGGTTATGAATGGCAAGTGTGTTCATGTGGACCCTTGTTGCGTACTGTGTCCATGTGTACTCTGGTGGTGTACTGTGACCATGTGTACTCTGGTGGTGTACTGTGACCATGTGTACTCTGGTGGTGTACTGTGTCCATGTGTACTCTGGTGGTGTACTGTGACCATGTGTACTCTGGTGGTGTACTGTGACCATGTGTACTCTGGTGGTGTACTGTGACCATGTGTACTCTGGTGGTGTACTGTGTCCATGTGTACTCTGGTGGTGTACTGTGTCCATGTGTACTCTGGTGCTAGACTGTGTCCATGTGTCCTCTGGTGTTATACTGTGTGTACTCAGGTTTTGCGTGATGCCTGCGGTCCGGTCCGGACGGAGGAGACCAGGAAGAGAGGAGGCTTAGCAACACTGCCGGCGTGCGTGTGTGTGTGTGTGTGTGGGAGAGTGTCCATGTTTGCCGTGACGGCGTAAATGTTTGTACTGCGAGAGAGCGCCTCGAGTTGGGTGTCGCGTATGTCAACACCCAGCGAGTTAGCGTGAGGCCAGAGGGGGTAGGGGGGGAGAGGTGAGGGAGGGGGGGGGGGGGAAGGGGGAGAGGTGAGGGAGGAGGGAGGGGGAGGGATGGAGGGATCGCTATGTGTCTTGTTAATACACTATCCTCCCCCCTCCTTTCCCTTACCCTAGTTACCCCTTCACCCCTTCCCCTTGTAATCCTCTCACCCCCTATCCTTACCTCTTGTTATCCCCCTCACCTCTCCTCTACCCTTGTTTCCCCTCCTCATGTTCCCCCTCCCCCCTTATCCACGCCCCCATACCATCCCCCTCCCCCACCGTGAGAGAGAGAGAGAGAGAGAGAGAGAGAGAGAGAGAGAGAGAGAGAGAGAGAGAGAGAGAGAGAGAGAGAGAGAGAGAGAGAGAGAGAGAGAGAGAGAGAGAGAGAGAGAGAGGGAAGTGCAAACAGCCTTCAGTATGTGAAGATGAAAAGAAATAAAAGAAGGTAAGGGGGAAATGCAGGAGTGAGTGTGGGGGAAGAGGAGCAGAAGCAGCAGAAGTGACGAGGGGCAGAATAAAGAGTGAGAGAGAAGGAGGGGGAGAATGGGAATTGAGCAGATTGAAGGTAAATAGGAACAGGATTTTAAAAAATGGGATAGGAGAAGGGTGGGAAGGGTAGTGAGTAGGGACACTCTTGATACTGAAAATGAAACAACATATTCTCCTCTTTTCTGGTACTTCGTCGCTCTTAAATTTATTCCGGCCCTCGTGTGTGTATTCATCTAGTTGGTTTCACCTAGTTGTGCTTGCGGGGGTTGAGCTCTGCTCTTTCGGCCCCGCCTCTCAACTGTCCATCAATCAACTGTTACTATTTTTTCCCCATACACACACACCCAGGAAGCCCGTAACAGCTGTCTAACTCCCAGGTACCTATTTACTGCTAGGTAGCAGGGGCATCAGGGTGAAAGAAACTCTACCCATCTGTTTCCGCCGGCGCCGGGATTAAACCCGGACCCCTAGGATTACGAGTTCTAAGCGCTGTCCACCAGGCTACCAGGCCCCCCCATGTGTGTGTGTGTGCGTGTGCGTGAGTGTGTGTAAAGTATATAATATATAATAACCTAACTTTTATAGGTAATTCCTCACCAAATTCCATTAGCCAGAACTGGCGCGAGGGGGGTAGAGGGTAGTGAGGAAGAGGGGGTGAGTGTGGGAGGTGATCAATGGTTAGTTGAGAGCCCCGTGGAGGCCCATGTTGGAGGCTCATGTTGGAGGCTCATGTTGGAGGCTCATGTTGGAGGCTCATGTTGGAGGCTCATGTTGGAGGCTCATGTTGGAGGTTTATGTTGGAGGCTCATGTTGGAGGCTCATGTTGGAGGCCCATGTTGGAGGACCATGTTGGAGGCTCATGTTGGAGGCTCATGTTGGAGGCCCATGTTGGAGGACCATGTTGGAGGCTCATGTTGGAGGCTCATGTTGGAGGCTCATGTTGGAGGCTCATGTTGGAAGCTCATGTTGGAGGCTCATGTTGGAGGCTCATGTTGGAGGCTCATGTTGGAGGCCCATGTTGGAGGCCCATGTTGGAGGCTCATGTTGGAGGCTCATGTTGGAGGCTCATGTTGGAGGCTCATGTTGGAGGCTCATGTTGGAGGCCCATGTTGGAGGCCCATGTTGGAGGCTCATGTTGGAGGCTCATGTTGGAGGCTCATGTTGGAGGCTCATGTTGGAGGCCCATGTTGGAGGCCCATGTTGGAGGCCCATGTTGGAGGCTCAGGTTGGAGGCTCATGTTGGAGGCTCATGTTGGAGGCTCATGTTGGAGGCTCATGTTGGAGGCTCATGTTGGAGGCTCATGTTGGAGGCTCATGTTGGAGGCTCATGTTGGAGGCTCATGTTGGAGGCCCATGTTGGAGGCCCATGTTGGAGGCTCATGTTGGAGGCTCATGTTGGAGGCTCATGTTGGAGGCTCATGTTGGAGGCCCATGTTGGAGGCCCATGTTGGAGGCTCATGTTGGAGGCTCATGTTGGAGGCTCATGTTGGAGGCTCATGTTGGAGGCCCATGTTGGAGGCCCATGTTGGAGGCCCATGTTGGAGGCTCAGGTTGGAGGCTCATGTTGGAGGCTCATGTTGGAGGCTCATGTTGGAGGCTCATGTTGGAGGCTCATGTTGGAGGCCCATGTTGGAGGCTCATGTTGGAGGCTCATGTTGGAGGCCCATGTTGGAGGCCCATGTTGGAGGCCCATGTTGGAGGCTCAGGTTGGAGGCTCATGTTGGAGGCTCATGTTGGAGGCTCATGTTGGAGGCTCATGTTGGAGGCTCATGTTGGAGGCTCTCGCTAACATTAAACACGAAATACAAACAAATGGTCGAGAAAGCAGTTCCTGTAAATCGTTAATTTTGTCGATCAGTTGAAGTTGAAGTTCTTCAAAGTTTGAAGCAGGTGATTGTTAAGGTCATGGGAAGAGATTTGACAGTTATGTGTGGAGACTCTTGGACACCTTCTCTCTCTCTCTCTCTCTCTCTCTCTCTCTCTCTCTCTCTCTCTCTCTCTCTCTCTCTCTCTCTCTCTCTCTCTCTCTCTCTCTCTATATATATATATATATATATATATATATATATATATATATATATATATATATATATATATATATATATATATATATATATATGAAATCTTTTTATTCCTTTGTTTCTAGTCAAACTTAACTTAAGATGGAATCTCCTTCAATCTAGTCAAAAGAAGATATCTATAAAATATGTAATTTTCCTGCGTCATGAGGGCTGCCTTGTGGTGCCAGGGCTGCCTCGGGGGCCCCTGTTTACTCAGCAGATGAGTGGATAACTCTCCACCATTATATAAATTGGTACAAATTACAAGCCTCAGGAATGTCGGTACGTTACCCCGGAGAGAATGGCTAACCAACCCGTTCTCTGGCCTTAATTCCTCGCATGTATTACGGAATCAACCAATCCGTTAAAAAAGTGATGTATTAGTAAAGAATTAAAGGTCAACTTTTGTTCCTGATTGATTGATTGATTGATGAAGATTAAGCTACCCAAGAGGTGGCACGGGCATGAATAACCCGTGATTTGTTTCTCCTGCAATATTCCTTATGTTTATAGGTAGGATGTTGAATAGCCGTAGAGGTGTGGTGTTGAGACAGCGATGTGTGACAGTGTCTGTGGAGCCTCCATTCTTGTTGACCAGACCACACACACATACACAAACACACACACACACACATATATATATATATATATATATATATATATATATATATATATATATATATATATATATATATATATATATATATATATATATATATATGTCGTACCTAGTAGCCAGAACGCACTTCTCAGCCAACTATGCAAGGCCCGATTTGCCTAATAAGCCAAGTTTTCCCAAATTAATATATTTTCTCTACTTTTTTCTTATGAAATGATAAAGCTACCCATTTCATTATGTATGAGGTCAATTTTATTTTATTGGAGTTAAAATTAACGTAGATATATGACCGAACCTAACCAACCCTAACCAACCCTACCTAATCTAACCTAACCTATCTCTATAGGTTAGGTTGGGTTAGGTAGCCGAAAAAGTTAGGTTAGGTTAGGTTAGGTAGGTTAGATTGTCGAAAAAACATTAATTCATGAAAACTTGGCTTATTAGGCAAATCGGTCCTTGCATAGTAGGCCTAAAAGTGCGTTCTAGCTACTAGGTACGACATATATATATATATATATATATATATATATATATATATATATATATATATATATATATATATATATATATATATAATATTGTGCCAGATTAAGGGTAATAAAGTAGTTGTATCATCTTGACTGAGAAGTTATTCACTTTCTGATGGTATTTTACTTTCCTTTTCAGGTAAATACAGGCATGAGTGAGGCGGTGGAGGACGGCTTCTGTGGCTGAGGGTGACAGGTAATGTCTTACTGCTGCTGCTGTTGCCCTGCACAAGCTGCTCCTTCTGTGCTGCCTTGTGTCTGCTGCCTCTTCTCTCAACTTGCCACAACATCACAAAAATGATGTACTAAATTGGCCGAGCCTAACCTACCAAGGACCCCACGTATAGGAACACGTAACATCCGGTCTATTTAGACGGTCTATCTTATTTTGACGCTGGGGGATTTTTTACATCAAAATAAAATGTATTGTTTGAGAGTCCGGGTTGGTGTGTGCGTGTGGAGGTGCTTATATATTAGTGACTAAGTGAGTCTTAACTCTTGGTGCCCACCCTATACTAGCCTTATATATGTACTTGCAGCATTGTAATTGAATAATGTGGTTGTTCAAATTCGTTGTCAATTCTGGCCTAAAAGTTGTGGATGGAGGTGGCTTCCATAACTTATTTCTGTTTATCACACTTGTATATCTGTAACATATATAGATATACCAGGGTGTACCGCCGCCCTCATGCAGGGTGGGGCGTCGGGCTGCAGGCAGGGACGGGGTTGGGCGTCTGCTTTTAACAACAATTTACGCAACTATTTACGAAACCGTTGCATCTTTCCTTAATCATGGCGGCTTTCTTGACATATACTGAGCAGTGTATGTGCTGCGAAGCACTAGGAGTTTGTTATAATATAACCTTGGGTTGTGAGGTTGTTATAACCTTGGGTTGTGAGGTTGTTATAATATAACCTTGGGTTGTGAGGTTGTTATAACCTTGGGTTGTGAGGTTGTTATAATATAACCTTGGGTTGTGAGGTTGTTATAATATAACCTTGGGTTATATTATACACCTCGTACAGGAGTTCATGTCTCACGGGAGAGAAGCGAAGGTTGGAATATTGAGTCGTGGAGATGTCTTAATATATATATACGGTCTTGCTCTGCTCGACGTTTGAATTTAAATACAAACATCTACATTTAATTTAATTTAGTTGTATGTATTTAAATTGTAAATACATACAATTTTTTACAATTTTATTTGCATTTTCTAGTGCGGTTGTAGAGGTGGTCTTGCTTGGTGTGGAGAAGTGGGACTCCCACACCCCAGCATCCCCCCCTCCCACACCCCAGCATCCCCCCCTCCCTCCCACACCCCAGCATCCCCCCTCCCTCCCACACCCCAGCATCCCTCCCTCCCTCCCACACCCCAGCATCCCCCCTCCCTCCCACACCCCAGCATCCCTCCCTCCCTCCCTCCCACACCTCAGCATCCCCCCTCCCTCCCACACCCCAGCATCCCTCCCTCCCTCCCACACCCCAGCATCCCTCCCTCCCTCCCACACTCCAGCATCCCTCCCTCCCTCCCACACCCCAGCATCCCTCCCTCCCTCCCACACCCCAGCATCCCTCCCTCCCTCCCACACCCCAGCATCCCCCCCTCCCTCCCACACCCCAGCATCCCCCCCCTCCCTCCCACACCCCAGCATCCCTCCCTCCCTCCCACACCCCAGCATCCCCCCCTCCCTCCCACACCCCAGCATCCCCCCCCCTCCCTCCCACACCCCAGCATCCCCCACTCCCACACCCCAGCATCCCCCCCTCCCTCCCACACCCCAGCATCCCCCCTCCCACCTACACCCCAGCATCCCCCCTCCTCCCACACCCCAGCATCCCCCCCTCCCTCCCACACCTCAACATCCCTCCCTCCCTCCCACACCCCAGAATCCCCCCTCCCTCCCACACCTCAATATCCCCCCCCCCCCACCCACACTGCACCTATCCACAGCTGACAAGCCTCACCTGCGTCATCATCCTAGCAGGGGATAAAACCAGCTAATTAGCTCCATCTTTTGCCAAGTCCGTCATTAGCCGCTGATTGCTGAAACCAATTTTAATTGCCAGTCTGGTTGAGTGACATTCAGCACGATTTCTCTTTTTGGCAATATAATCATTGACATTATCTAAATATTTGTATACTTCCTCTATTACCCAGGCTTTGTTAGAGGCAGTCCATTGTCCCAGTTGCCTGATCATTTAGGAAGATTTGTTAACGAATTTAATTTTTGTTTAATCCTCTTTTAAAGCAACATATGTTGGGTTCACGAGTTTGGTTTCTGTGTCACAGGATACCTAGGCCCTGCTCCCCCACACACTCCCCACCACATACTCCTCCACACACGTATTTCCCACTACATCACCCCTCCCTCCCCCCACACACAACATACCCCACCACATTTTCTGGCAGCCTCGGGTATAATAATGTCTGGCAATTATAACTCTGAGAGAGAGGCCACACCAACTAATGTGTATTGTCTCCTGGGGTAACTATGCTGTGTTTTCCTTGCCCCCCCCCCCCCATCCTCTCTTGGCTGGGCTGGGCTGGTTGGCTTGGCTGGCTTTGGCTTGGCTTGACTGGCTGGCTGGCTTGCCCTAGCTTTTCTGACTGGCTGGGCTAAGCTAACCTGGCTTGCTGTTGGACCTAGCTTTGCTAACTGACTGGGCTTGGCTTAGCTGGTTGGCTGGCTGGTCCTGGCTTTGCTGGGGTAGCTCATTTGTTTGTTGTCTGGCTTGTCTTGGCTTAGCTGGCTGTCTGGTTTACTAGCTTCTGGTCTGGCTCGCTTACTGGCCCCTGGCCGGGCTTGGCGACTTGAACAACTCCAGAAATCCTCTCCAGGTATGATCCTGTCACAGCCCTTCTCAGTACATGCCACCAGTTAACTGCTGTCTCTGAAAATAACACCTAATGCAGATAGACACATATTGTGAGGGGACTCAAACAGTGAGGGAGACATAGACATTGCAGGAACAGTAAGGAGACACAGACAGTGAAAGGACACAGTCAATGAGGGGACAGTGAGGGGACGGTAAGATCAACGTATTAGGGGGACACAGTGAGGGGACACATTGAGGGGGGACACAGTGAGAGGGACACAGAGTGAGGGGGGGACACAGCGTTTATCCACGCTGTGTCCCTGGCATGATAAACAGGAGCAGAAGACTCAGCACACGCACACTGGCGGGAGTTGTATTATATGTGGCCGCGGCGGCATCTCCGAGGGCTTAATTAATGGTTTAATAGCCACCATTAAGACTTAATTGCCACTAGGGACGGCCGCCGCTTGATCTACTAAGGCAGCAAGAAACTCCTGGTGGTTAGCGTTATTGTCAGGTCCAGCGGAGGGCCTGGGGCCAGGACTGTCCACCAGTCACCCTCGTGACCCTGGACTGTCCACCAGTCACCCCCCCGTGACCCTGGACTGTCCACCAGTCACCCCCCCGTGACCCTGGACTGTCCACCAGTCACCCCCCGTGACCCAGGACTGTCCACCAGTCACCCACGTGACCCAGGACTGTCCACCAGTCACCCCCCCGTGACCCAGGACTGTCCACCAGTCACCCCCGTGACCCAGGACTGTCCACCAGTCACCCCCCCGTGACCCAGGACTGTCCACCAGTCACCCACGTGACCCAGGACTGTCCACCAGTCACCCCCCCGTGACCCAGGACTGTCCACCAGTCACCCACGTGACCCAGGACTGTCCATCAGTCACCCACGTGACCCAGGACTGTCCATCAGTCACCCACGTGACCCTGGACTGTCCACCAGTCACCCCCGTGACCCAGGACTGTCCACCAGTCACCCACGTGATCCAGGACTGTCCACCAGTCACCCCCGTGACCCAGGACTGTCCACCAGTCACCCACGTGACCCAGGACTGTCCACCAGTCACCCCCGTGACCCAGGACTGTCCACCAGTCACCCCCGTGACCCAGGACTGTCCATCAGTCACCCACGTGACCCTGGACTGTCCACCAGTCACCCCCGTGACCCAGGACTGTCCACCAGTCACCCACGTGATCCAGGACTGTCCACCAGTCACCCCCGTGACCCAGGACTGTCCACCAGTCACCCACGTGACCCAGGACTGTCCACCAGTCACCCACGTGACCCAGGACTGTCCATCAGTCACCCCCGTGACCCAGGACTGTCCACCATTTTATGCCTCTTCCTGCTCTTCCACATAACCAGGTCACCTTCAGAGAGCCCCTCAGCCTCTCCATCCCCCTCATTGTACAACATACTTCTGCCTCCACTGTGTTCTCCCCTCGTCTGTTATCATAGTTCCTCCCCCCTGATTTCCCCTCTCCCTTAACGCGGTGGTATCGTGTAGAGAAACAACAGGGGAAAGTTCTGCCCCTGGAGACGCCCCTCAGGTAAGATTTATCACCTGCAACTCGCATGAGCTGAGCGGGAATTTTTCAGGTCGGCTGCGAAAAATATTTTGGGAAAAGACGACGGGAAGAGGCAGAAAGGTAGGGAAGAAAGCGGAGGAGGTGCCACAGTGCCAGGCTACACAGCAGGGGGAGGTGCCACAGTGCCAGGCTACACAGCAGGGGGAGGTGCCACAGTGCCAGGCTACACAGCAAGGGGGAGGTGCCACAGTGCCTGGCTACAAAGCAGGGGGAGGTGCCACAGTGCCAGGCTACACAGCAGGGGGAGGTGCCACAGTGCCAGGCTACACAGCAAGGGGGAGGTGCCACAGTGCCAGGCTACACAGCAAGGGGGAGGTGCCACAGTGCCAGGCTACACAGCAGGGGGAGGTGCCACAGTGCCTGGCTACACAGCAGGGGAAGGTGCCATAGTGCCAGGCTACACAGCAGGGGGAGGTGCCACAGTGCCAGGCTACACAGCAGGGGAAGGTGCCACAGTGCCAGGCTACACAGCAGGGGGAGGTGCCATAGTACCAGGCTACACAGCAGGGGGAGGTGCCACAGTGCCTGGCTACACAGTAGGGGAAGGTGCCATAGTGCCAGGCTACACAGCAGGGGGAGGTGCCACAGTGCCTGGCTACACAGCAGGGGAAGGTGCCATAGTGCCAGGCTACACAGCAGGGGAAGGTGCCATAGTGCCAGGCTACACAGCAGGGAGAGGTGCCGCAGTGCCTGGCTACACAGCAGGGAGAGGTGCCACAGTGCCTGGCTACACAGCAGGGAGAGGTGCCACAGTGCCAGGCTACACAGCAGGGGAAGGTGCCATAGTGCCAGGCTACACAGCAGGGGAAGGTGCCATAGTGCCAGGCTACACAGCAGGGAGAGGTGCCACAGTGCCTGGCTACACAGCAGGGAGAGGTGCCACAGTGCCTGGCTACACAGCAGGGAGAGGTGCCACAGTGCCAGGCTACACAGCAGGGGGAGGTGCCACAGTGCCTGGCTACACAGCAGGGAGAGGTGCCACAGTGCCTGCCGTGCCACAGTGCCTGGCTACACAGCAGGGAGAGGTGCCACAGTGCCAGGCTACACACTCGGCACTGCGGGTAAAATAATAGTCGAATTTAGGGATTCCGGTGGGGAATACTGAGCCTCCCAAACAGGGCAATTAGGCCGTCGGCCCGGGAGCCCCTCGTCCGTCTCTCTCATTGCTGTTCACTGTATAAAATATCGTAACCTTGCGCACCCCCCCCCCCCCTTCCCTTCCTTTCCCTTCCCTTCCCTTCCCTTCCCTTCCCTTCCCTTCCCTTCCCTTCCCTTCCCTTCTCTTCCCTTCCCTTCCCTTCCCTTCCCTTCCCTTCCCTTCCCTTCCCTTCCCCTCCCTTCCCTTCTTCTCCACGACTAACCTCTCTTCCATACCCCTCTCTCTCTTCTCTCCCCTCCCTTACTCTCTCTTTTCTCTACCCTTCCCTGCC
This sequence comes from Procambarus clarkii, assembly GCF_020424385.1. NCBI lineage: Eukaryota > Metazoa > Arthropoda > Malacostraca > Decapoda > Cambaridae > Procambarus > Procambarus clarkii. The sequence goes on along the minus strand of NC_059608.1, from coordinate 2,951,528 downwards.
CTCTCCCTTTTAACCCTCCCGTAACCTCTCCCTCTTTTCCCCTCCCCCTTCCGTCTCTTTTCTCTACTCTCTCTCCTTTTCTAACCTCTCCCTTCCCATCTCTACCCTTCGCTTCTCCGTTCCTTCATATCTCCTTTCTCTTCCTCTTCCTCCCCTCTTCCTCCCCTGTTCCTCCCCTCTTCCTCCCCTCTTCCTCCCCTCTTCCTCCCCTCTTCCTCCCCTGTTCCTCCCCTGTTCCTCCCCTCTTCCTTCCCTCTTCCTCCCCTCTTCCTCCTCTCTTCGCTGGGACCAGCTGCCTCCGGCCCTCTGTTTCACGAGGGGAAAAATACCACAAAATATCCCCTCATTTGCATCTTGCGCAATTACAGTCTTGGTTTAATTCCTGGAAGGTGAACCTTTGGAAGGTGAACCTTTGGAAGGTGAACCTTTGGAAGGTGAACCTTTGGAAGGTGAACCTCTGGAAGGTAAACCACTGGAAGGTGAACCTCTGGAAGGTGAACCTCTGGAAGGTGAACCACTGGAAGGTAAACCTCTGGGAGGTGAACCTCTGGAAGGTGAACCTCTGGAAGGTGAACCTCTGGAAGGTGAACCACTGGAAGGTGAACCTCTGGAAGGTGAACCACTGGAAGGTGAACCTCTGGAAGGTGAACCACTGGAAGGTGAACCTCTGGAAGGTGAACCTCTGGAAGGTGAACCTCTGGGAGGTGAACCTCTGGAAGGTGAACCTCTGGAAGGTGAACCACTGGAAGGTGAACCTCTGGGAGGTGAACCTCTGGAAGGTGAACCTCTGGAAGGTGAACCTCTGGAAGGTGAACCCCTGGAAGGTGAACCTCTGGAAGGTGAACCTCTGGAAGGTGAACCTCTGGAAGGTGAACCTCTGGGAGGTGAACCTCTGGAAGATGAACCTCTGGAAGGTGAACCTCTGGAAGGTGAACCCCTGGAAGGTGAACCTCTGGAAGGTGAACCTCTGGAAAGTGAACCCCTGGAAGGTGAACCTCTGGAAGGTGAACCTCTGGAAGGTGAACCTCTGGAAGGTGAACCCCTGGAAGGTGAACCTCTGGAAGGTGAACCCCTGGAAGGTGAACCTCTGGAAGGTGAACCTCTAGAAGGTAAACCACTGGAAGGTTTACTTCCACACCACCACCACCAACACTCCAGTTACATTCCAGACACCACCTACACATACCCACTTAACATTCCTCCTCCACCTTCTTACATTACTACTCGGAAAACTTACTCAATACCTCATTAGCCTCACGCCTCCAGAAAAAAAAGTATTATGGCATTACGAAGAATACCAGAAGCAGTAATTCTGGCTGTTGACCCGTGACCACTCTGCATGACAAGATGGCCGACATTAGTCTCTTCTACCACACACACAAAAGCCTCCAGAATTGCTAGCCTAATTACTCCAACTTGTGCTCCAGAGGCTCGAGTTGTAGCAACAACAGCAACTGCTACATCAACTACAACAACTACAACAGCGTCAACAGCAACAACACACATGGGAACTGAGGCTTTGGCACAAACCAGGAAATAGAGAAGAACTAAAAATCAGCAGCCAGATTCACGAAGCAGTTACGCAAGCACTTGCGAACCTGTACATCTTTCCTCAATCTTTGACGGCTTTGGTCACATTTATTAAACAGTTTACAAGCATGAAAACTTGCCAATCAACTGTTGTTATTGTTATAAACAGCCTCCTGGTGCTTCGGGGCTCATTAACTGTTTAATAATTGTAAACAAAGCCGCGAAAGATTGAGAAAAGCTGTACAGGTTCGGAAGTGCTGGCGTAACTGCTTCGTGAATCTGGCCCCAGGGGGGTGGGAGGGGCTGTCTCTTCTCCACGTGTCACAATGTAGTCAATACGGGGTATAATGAATAGGGGTTATAATGAGTTATAATGAATAGGGGTTATAATGAGTTATAATGAACAGGGGTTATAATGAGTTATAATGAACAGGGGTTATAATGAGTTATAATGAACAGGGGTTATAATGAGTTATAATGAACAGGTATTATAATGAGTTATAATGAACAGGGGTTATAATGAGTTATAATGAACAGAGGTTACGTATGAGGCAGCATTATACTACCCCCGCCTTGCGAGGGTGTACAGATATAGGCTTATCAGTGAAGAATGATATATTTATACATATTCCAACTTGCACACAAAAGCAACACTCACAATTATGTAAACTATGTATATAAAAAAGTATAATGATTTTCTTTAAGTAATGAGAATTAATATAAAAAAAAATTATAACAGAAAAATCAGGTGGAATTATAGATAAATTATCAATATTTTTCAATAAGTTGCGGGCAGCCTGCTCTCCGACAATGAAGGTCCCCGTAGTAACGCGGTGGTTGATCTAACAAATATGGATGTGATCGTCCAGTAAAAATACTTTTTTTTTCATAATTAAGTTTGGACAAACCGGAAACGTTTTTATATCTATGTTGCTAATGAAAACCCTAACCTAACCTGACCACCCTAAAATATATATATATATATATATATATATATATATATATATATATATATATATATATGTGTGTGTGTGTATGTGTGTGTGTGTGTGTGTGTGTGTGTGTGTGTGTGTGTGTGTGTGTGTGTGTGTGTGTGTGTGTGTGTGTGTGTGTGCTATAGAAGACCTGGGAATACTTTAATTTAGTTTTTAAGCTTTTTTTCTGGACTCTATAAAAAAAAATTTATAGTGTGTGTGTGTTGGGGGGGGGGAGGTTAGCATAATGTGATGCTTTGTGGGTAAACATCTTGTTTACTTCAAGGGGTCAAGGGGTGGGACCCCTTGAGTGTGTTGGTGAGATTTTTGAGTGTATCTATCCGCGTGTATCTATCCGGACACTCACTACTAGCATTAAGGCACATTCCTGCGTTGCTTTCCTAAGTGTACACTGCAATGTGAAAATCCACTATTCCTTTCCCAGACTGTTACATCCAGGTGGGGGCAGCTTACCGTCACTCTCGTCTCATAAGTGAAGCGTAGCACGGAACTTGGCTCAGATGCATCCTTAAGCGGCGGCAAGCGCTCACACACCTGGTGGAATATATCATCAACATACCTACAGTAGACGGCCAGTTTTAGCCCCCATGTCAAAAAGGACTTTTTTGTTCAACAGTACTCATGTAAATGTTAGCAAGTAGAACACCAAGGGGGAAGCCTATGGCGACGCCGTCTGCTGGTTTATGGATGCGGGCGTCAGGGCTCGGGCTGGGCACGTCTTTGCTACGTTCCTCCAGTAGCTTGCTGAGTGGATCTTGAAGAACGTCAGACGGGTACAAACTGGATCCTGAGAAACTCTCTCCAGGGAGCCGGTCGGCCGAGCGGACAGCACGCTGTACTTGTGATCCTGTGGTCCTGTGTTCGATCCCAGGCGCCGGCGAGAAACAATGGGCAGAGTTTCTTTCACCCTATGCCCCTGTTACCTAGCAGTAAAATAGGTACCTGGGTGTTAGTCAGCTGTCATGGGCTGCTTCCTGGGGGTGGAGGCCTGGTCGAGGACCGGGCCGCGGGGACACTAAAAAGCCCCGAAATCATCTCAAGATAGCATCACTCCAATTTCAAAGACACATTTATATATTTGATTGCACTATATAATAATGTTTTATTCCAGTATAAATTAATGTTATATGTTTTTGTGTATAATTAGGCTTACCTTGAAAGTTAGGGGTTTGGATTCTGTTAGTAATTATATATTTGTATTTTCAATGTTTGTGGAAACTATTTAGAGAGGTACAATTTACATTTAAAAGTAATTATTTGTGAGTCACTCAGATTACATTAACAGAGGCCAGATGCTGGTTTAACCAGCTGCCAAACCCCTCTTTATGGATGAAAACCATTTTACTCACAGACTCACAACAAATAACGTTCGAACTTTTCTCGAACAGTTCTTCACTCTCAGTGTTCGAATCACACTCACTAAATGCTTCACCCACGTACTGCAAGTGCTAATATTTGCCAACAGACCCAAAACAACTAACGGAACATGTCGTAGGGCTAACCTTAAACAAAATGTTAGTATACGTTATTATGAATACATATTTCAGAAATGTTGTATTTTGTTTATATAGTATGTTAATCTTTACGGATACGTCACTGGGCAACCCGTCCTCGACTCAAGTCCATTACATCCAGCGGTCGACCCCACAGACGCATTCATAAATTTTAACATGCTGTTCATTCAAAACTCGAATTTTCTCAAGTATAAATTAATATTATAATATATTAGCATATTGTGTATATATAGGCATAGGTTAGGTTAGGTTAGGTGTTTAGGTTCTGTTGGCGATTATTTGTATTTGTAGTACGTGGGTGAAGCATTTATAGCATTGTGATTCGAACAAAATTCGTCAGTGAAGCACTTGTTCCGGAAGTGTTCGAACGTCAGCAGTTGTGAGTCGTGTGTAAACCGTTTTTAATTCATAAACAGGGGGTTTAGCAGGTGGATGGAATCACTTTTGGATCTTTGTTTGGAGGACGGGCTGCACTGAGGGTCGCTGTAGTTCGGACACTCTTAAGCCTCAGGATGAACTGTTTGAGTCTTATGTCAGCCCGTCCTGTAAACAAAGGCCAAAGTTCATTCCATGCACTCGCCAACCCCCCTCCCCCTTCCTGTTTATGAATGAAAAACGGTTTACACACGCCTTACAACTGATGACGTTCGAACACTTCCGGAACAAGTGTCTCACTGACGAATTTTGTTCGAATCACAACGCTATAAATGCTTCACCCACGTACTACAAATACAAATAATCGCCAACAGAACCTAAACACTTAACCTAACCTATGCCTGTATATGCACAATATGCTAATATATTATAATAATAATTTATATTTGGGAAAATTCACGTTTTCAATGAACAGCATGTTAAAATTATTGAATGTATCTTTGGGGTCGACCGCTGGGTGGAATGGACTTGTTCTGAAGACGGGTTGCATGTGTATAATATTTTTCATGCATAAACTGTAGGGAGGTAAGGGCCGCTTCAGGACTAACAGGCACTTGATAGCGTCTTTGAGATTTATTATTCATAAGAACAGGGCACAACCGCTACTTGGAATAGAATGTTCATCATTAGCTTAATGTCCAGCTACTGATTAAGGCTATAGGTATGTCTGGCCTACACTTGAAACAGCCAAACTATCCCATCTAATATCTTACCCGGTAATTTGTACCAATAACTAACCAGTCGATTTACAAACCAGTATTTACCCTGGTCTTTCGTGAATCTAAAGTTATCTAATTTATATAAGTTTCATGTTATATTTTGTGTTGATATATTTAGCACCTTATTAATATCCCCTTTGTGATGTATCAAGGGGGGGATTTGAGTCTATCAAACAATAGTTGAAATGGCTTCCCACTGTCGTGGGACAGGGATAGGTTAGGTTAGGTTAGGTTAATCCAGGTCCCCCACCTAGCCTTCACAACGATCTAGCCGACAAGTTACCATACTCTCCAGCACCTTTTTACTGATAGGTGGTGGATAGATTCATCGGGTTGAAGGACACAATAACCTAAACCCAGGAAACAGACCTAAAACAATGATCAAGCCAGAGGGGTTATTCAGTAAATTCAATTTTAATAATAAAAGGATAGACTGAGAGATAAAATAAACAGATAACATACAAACATTCAGTGGGAAAATGTTCCAGGTAATAAAAATCCTACACAAGGAATAGAAAACGGACTTCGGAAGCATATAAAGTCAGTCTGAAACATGTACCTTTGAGGAAGGCCAGAAAGAGGTCCAAAGTAGAGGCAAGACATAGACGCCACTTCAAAAGAAGGAAAATAATAGCGGAAATGCTTAAGCAGACACGACTTTTCATGCAAAGAATGAATAATTTAAACAGGGAGACTGAAGAAATCGAGCAGAGACTGAAGCATTCATGTCAGAATGAAGAAAGGCAACTAGAACAGAAAGCAAGTCAAGAAATAAAGAAACTTCAAAATATTTCTTCACGTATGCTAAATCAAAAGCAAAAACTACTGCCAATATTGGACGTATTCGTACTAGTGAAGGTTCATACACTGAGGATGACAAAGAAATTAGTGAAATCCTATAAAAGCAGTATGAGGACATGTTTAGCACTCCGATACTCAGCATGAAAGTGGAAGATCCGCACAACTTCTTTATGCGTGATATCCAAACCCCTGTAAATATAACTGATATCAACACGAGTGAGGCAGATTTTGAAAGAGAAATTTACAACATGCCCATGCACTCAGCCCCGGGTCCAGATTCGTAGAATTCAATATTCTTAAAGAAATATAAAGTGCCAGTAGCACAGGCACTCATTATAGTGTGGAGGAAGAGCTTGGACACGAGGGAGATGCTAGATGTGCTTAAATCAGCAGACATTGCCCCTTTACACAAGGGAGGGAGCAAAGCTTTGGCAAAGAATTATATACCAGTTGCACTAACGTCCCACATAATAAAAGTATTTGAGAGAGTGATTGAGAGAGTGAGAGTTGGTCACCAGTTTCATGGAGACTCAACTACCTTCACAACCCTGGCCAATGTGGATTTAGAGCGGGAAGATCATGCCTCTCACAGCTACTTGAACACAATGACAAAATCACCGAGGTATTGGAAGAAAAACAGAATGCAGAGGTGGTATACATGGACTTTGCAAAGGCATTCGACAAATGTGACCATGGAGTGATAGCACACAGAATGAGGTCAATGGGAATAACTGGTAAAGTAGGACGGTAGATACTCAATTTTCTGTCGAACAGAACACAAAGAGTAACAGTCAACCATTTAAAATCTAGTCCAAGCGCAGTTAAAAGCTCTGTACCTCAAGGTACAGTCCTTGCACCACTGCTGTTCCTTATTCTCATTTCAGATATAGACAAAAATATTTTTGCAGAGAACATATACGGGGTACATAGACGCGATTAAGCACCTAAATTATTGGGATTGTCTCAAAGATCTCCAAATGTACTCGCTAGAAAGAAGACGAGAGAGATACCAAATAATATACACTTGGAAAATACTGGAGGGCCAGGTTCCAAATCTACACAGTAAAATAACAACATACTGGAGTAAACGATATGTAAGAAAATGCAGAATAGAACCAGTGAAGAGCAGGGGTGCCATAGGCACAATCAGAGAATATAAACAGAGGTCCTCTGTATACCTCTGTATAAACATCAGAGGTCCGCGGTTGTTCAACATTCTCCCAGCGACTATAAGAAATATTGCCGGAACAACCGTGAGGCTGGATAGTTTTCTTCAAGGAGTGCCGGACCAGCCGGGCTGTGGTGGGTATGTGGGCCTGCGGGCCGCTCCAAGCAACAGCCTGGTGGACCAAACTCTCACAAGTCAAGCCTGGCCTCGGGCCGTTCTTGGAGAGTAGAAGAACTCCCAGAACCCCATCAACCAGGTATCAAGCAAATATATAAACTTTCCAAAATGCCTCATCCTGCCCGGGAATTGAACCCGGGCAGACCTATTCGGTTGCAAACTCTCGACCTTACTACTGCTCAGCATAAGGCCTAGAATATAAAAGTAGTAAGTATCGATTATAGCAGACTGCAGCTTTTGTCAACATTTGCTATGAGAGCTTGGCCGGCGTTGACCGGTCACCGCCGGTAACATTGACAGGGAGAGTGAAGGGACAACCACCAGCAGTGTTGACGCCCCAACGTGACCATGGTGGCCGGCCTCAACACCCACCATGAGCACCACATTCATCCAGGAAGCCCCGAGTCCGTACCATAACCAGACAGTTATGAGAACCGGCCGCCAAAATGAATAAGTAATTAAAGGGGGTCAGAACTGGGGGATTAAGCTCGGCTCGCCTCAACTCCCGGCAAACCCCGAATGAAGTTTTAATCCCTTTTCTCTGGAGGCCAAAAAGGAAATTAATCCCAAGCGTAATTCCTCGCCGAGGGATTCGCTACACAAAGATAATTAACTCCGTCATCAAACTTGAAGTAAATAAGCAAGTTACGGGGGCGTGACCCGCACCACGACTTATCTCTGGTAGTGAAGGGCGGCCATTACTGAAGCACGGTGCTGCCGCCTGCGGCTGTGTTGGGCTGGTACCTGCGGCTGTGTTGGTCTTGTACCTGCGGCTGTGTTGGTCTTGTACCTGCGGCTGTGTTGGGCTGGTACCTGCGGCTGTGTTGGGCTGGTACCTGCGGCTGTGTTGGTCTTGTACCTGCGGCTGTGTTGGTCTTGTACCTGCGGCTGTGTTGGGCTGGTACCTGCGGCTGTGTTGGGCTGGTACCTACGACTGTGTTGATCTGGTACCTGTGACTGTGTTGGTCTTGTACCTGCGGCTGTGTTGGTCTGGTACCTACGACTGTGTTGGTCTGGTACCTGCGGCTGTGTTGGTCTGGTACCTGCGGCTGTGTTGGTCTGGTACCTACGACTGTGTTGGTCTGGTACCTGCGGCCGTGAGCGTGTGTGTATACTATCGTCCCCAGAACAACAGGAGAGAGATGAGACTTACGACATGATGAGAAAGTCCAGCTCTAATATTAACTGTTTCTAAACTGCTTGCATCACTCTCAACAGACGTCCACTCTAATGACCAGTTGCTGGCCGTCACCTTCTTCAGCCACTGACAGTGTGTGGTGATCACACTTATCTTAGTGCTCTCTATTGTCATCTACAAACAAGTCATCTCGTCCTCATGTCGGGCTTGTGGGCCGTCCTCATGCTGAGCTTGTGGACCGTCCTCATGGCGGGCTTGTGGGCCGTCCTCATGCTGAGCTTGTGGACCGTCCTCATGGCGGGCTTGTGGGCCGTCCTCATGCTGAGCTTGTGGACCGTCCTCATGGCGGGCTTGTGGACCGTCCTCATGGCGGGCTTGTGGGCCGTCCTCATGCTGAGCTTGTGGATCGTCCTCATGGCGGGCTTGTGGGCCGTCCTCATGCTGAGCTTGTGGATCGTCCTCATGGCGGGCTTGTGGGCCGTCCTCATGTTGAGCTTGTGGACCGTCCTCATGGCGGGCTTGTGGGCCGTCCTCATGCCGGGCTTGTGGGCCGTCCTCATGCTGAGCTTGTGGACCGTCCTCATGGCGGGCTTGTGGACCGTCCTCATGGCGGGCTTGTGGGCCGTCCTCATGCTGAGCTTGTGGACCGTCCTCATGGCGGGCTTGTGGGCCGTCCTCATGCCGGGCTTGTGGGCCGTCCTCATGGCGGGCTAGTGGGCCGTCCTCATGCCGGGCTTGTGGGCCGTCCTCATGCCGGGCTTGTGGGCCGTCCTCATCAACAAAGGTCACATGCTCATCATCCCACTCTCCAAACCCCGGGTTAAATTTAAATTTTGCTACGAGGGGCGAGTTTATTGGGCAGCGCCACTCATCTTGTGAGTGAACATACCGCCATAGCAGCATGTACAACACTCCCCGATAGGAAGAAAACCCGCTGGGTTGTTCATCCTGTCACTTGTACCCAGACACAGCTGGGACTTGCTTAACTGTCTCAAGTGAACAGCTCCTCAAACAAGAAGATTAACATCTATCAACCCTTAAAAGCCTACGTTATCTTGCGGGTGCAAAATGGGGGAATCTTTTAAGAACAGTATCAATATTTGACAAATAGTGTTTTCCTAACTCAAACAATGTGGGGTTTATTATTCTACACATATTTCTAATGTCTCTTAGGTGTTCACATTCACGTAGATAGTGGTCAAGGCGGTGTCCATCACTCTCATCACAGATTCTGCAACTTCGCTAATCAACTGTTGTTTCCATTCCGAATCGCCATGGATATTTGTATCCAAGACGGATTCTGAGAAACAATTTACTCACGACTCACAACCACTTGTTAATACACACAGTTTGTTAAAGTCTTTAGGGGTCGGGCTGATCTTGGACGGGTTGTTCCCTGAGGACGAGTTGTACCATGAGGACGAGTTGTTCCCTGAGGACGGGTTGTACCCTGAGGACGGGTTGTTCCCTGAGGACGGGTTGTTCCCTGAGGACGGGTTGTTCCCTGAGGACGGGTTGTACCCTGAGGACGGGTTGTTCCCTGAGGACGGGTTGTACCCTGAGGACGGGTTGTACCCTGAGGACGGGTTGTTCCCTGAGGACGGGTTGTACCATGAGGACGGGTTGTTCCCTGAGGACGGGTTGTACCATGAGGACGGGTTGTTCCCTGAGGACGGGTTGTTCCCTTGAGGACGGGTTGTGCCCTGAGGACGGGTTGTTCCCTGAGGACGGGTTGTACCATGAGGACGGGTTGTTCCCTGAAGACGGGTTGTACCATGGGGACGGGTTGTTCCCTGAGGACGGGTTGTTCCCTGAGGACGGGTTGTTCCCTGAGGACGGGTTGTTCCCTGAGGACAGGTTGTACCATGAGGACGGGTTGTACCATGAGGACGGGTTGTTCCATGAGGACGGGTTGTACCATGAGGACGGGTTGTATCATGAGGACGGGTTGTTCCCTGAGGACGGGTTGTTCCCTGAGGACGGGTTGTACCATGAGGACGGGTTGTTCCCTAAGGACGGGTTGTTCCCTGAGGACGGGTTGTACCATGAGGACGGGATGTACCATGAGGACGGGTTGTTCCCTGAGGACGGGTTGTTCCCTGAGGACGGGTTGTTCCCTGAGGACGGGTTGTTCCCTGAGGACGGGTTGTACCATGAGGACGGGTTGTTCCCTGAGGACGGGTTGTTCCCTGAGGACGGGTTGTTCCCTGAGGACGGGTTGTTCCCTGAGGACGGGTTGTTCCCTGAGGATGGGTTGTACCATGAGGACGGGTTGTTCCATGAGGACGGGTTGTACCATGAGGACGGGTTGTTCCCTGAGGACGGGTTGTACCATGAGGACGGGTTGTACCATGAGGACGGGTTGTACCATGAGGACGGGTTGTACCATGAGGACGGGTTGTACCATGAGGACGGGTTGTACCATGAGGACGGGTTACAGTCAGTCATGGTAATCAACAGTTTCTGAGTGTGTCGTGTAGAGGGAGTACTCACGTTTCTCAAATGCCCTAACATTTCCGAGAGGATGGTGGTGTGGAGGTTAGGGAGCGGGGGGGGGGGGTGGCATGGAGGGAGGGGCGGGCTAGGGGGGATGGGCCGGGCTAGAGGGGGGGGGCGGGCTAGAGCGGGCTAGAGGGGGGGGCTGGAGGCCGTTATGTGTGGACTGTCAGGAAGGTGTGTGAGTAACGGCCTCGCAGAATGGCACTATTGAGATATGACCTCTGCTCAATTGGTGTGTGTGTGTGTGTGTGTGTGTGTGTGTGTGTGTGTGTGTGTGTGTGTGTGTGTGTGTGTGTGTGTGTGTGTGTGTGTGTGTGTGTGTGCGCGCGCGCGCCCCGCTATGTGTACTTGTAGGGTGAGCTTCAAGTTCCTGGGCGCCGCTTTTCAGACGTTATAGATGCACTTTTGTTTCTCATCATAGCAGTCTTTGGGTCTGTAGATGGGAGTTCGTCTCATCTCTCTCTTCCGCCAACGAATTCCGCCACTTGCACGTTGGTGTGAGCCTGAAGCAGGGGCGCTCTCTGACAAACCTGTCCTCTTAAAAAGAACGTCACTTTTGGCCGTTTGCCCGTATGGCCGAATTTGGACGTAATTTGAAAATGAAAAAGAAAAAAGAAAATAAATTTGGGATTTTTTTTTCAACAACAGTAAGTTAAGGGTCCTCTGATAGGTTAGGTGGGCAGGAAATTCTCATAAAGTTTCAAAACGTTATGAAAAACGTTAATGGAAAGTTGCCTCTTCTTAGTTTGCCGAGTAAGCGGGACGACTCAAACAGAAAACGGGATAGTACGTCACTTTTGTGAGTCGATTTCATTTCAAATTACGTCCAAATTTGGCCATAGCGCGCATACGAGCCAAAAGTGACGTTCTTTTTAAGAGGACGTGTTGCTCTGACAGCTGCGTGACTCTTGTCAGTCGCGTCCACCCATCGCCTCTCCTCCTGCCCCTGCCTATGGTAACCATTTGACTTTATCCACTTGGTCTGTGTCTCATATGATCTTGTGGCATAATTATTTCGCTATTTTTCCCTTTTATCCAGCGTGGCGAGGTGTCGTTCTCTCAGCCCGTCCTCGTATCTCAGTCCTCCAGCCCGTCCTCGTATCTCAGTCCTCCAGCCCGTCCTCGTATCTCAGTCCTCCAGCCCGTCCTCGTATCTCAGTCCTCCAGCCCGTCCTCGTATCTCAGTCCTCCAGCCCGTCCTCGTATCTCAGTCCTCCAGCCCGTCCTCGTATCTCAGTCCTCCAGCCCGTCCTCGTATCTCAGTCCTCCTGCCCGTCCTCGTATCTCAGTCCTCCAGCCCGTCCTTGTATCTCAGTCCTCCAGCCCGTCCTCGTATCTCAGTCCTCCAGCCCGTCCTCGTATCTCAGTCCTCCTGCCCGTCCTCGTATCTCAGTCCTCCAGCCCGTCCTTGTATCTCAGTCCTCCAGCCCGTCCTCGTATCTCAGTCCTCCAGCCCGTCCTCGTATCTCAGTCCTCCTGCCCGTCCTCGTATCTCAGTCCTCCAGTCCGTCCTTGTATCTCAGTCCTCCTGCCCGTCCTCAGACTGTGCTCGACCAAGCCGCCGCCCACCTGAAGAACCTTCGTAAATTTATAATGTACTGTAAAAGGAGAAAATATATTTTCTTGGTTATAAACTCATATTATTGTATATAATGTTTTTGTTTATAGTTAGGTATAGGGTAAGTTAGGTTAGGTATAGGGTACGTATAAGGAAGGTTAGGTTAGGTTAGGTATAGGGTACGTATAGGGTAGGTTAGGTTAGGTTAGATTAGGTATAGGGTAGGTTAGGTTTGCCGTTTTAGTTCTGTTGGCGCGCACTATCTATTAGTCTGTCTGTCCGTGGATGGAGGCCAGATGCTTGGGGCGAGCCTCGCCCAGCTTTGCAAGGGAAATGCGTCTTAGGGGAGGGGGCCGCTGCTTTAACGAGCCTGACCTGAGGACGGATTGATAACTGCCAACAGAACCTAAACACCTAACCTGACCTATTAATTTATATTTGAGAATATTTGTATTTTGAATGAACTGCATGTTAAAATTCAGTATATGAATGTGTCTCGGGGGTCAGCTACTGCATGTAACGTCAGGAGGGGGGTTATTTCTTAAAGTGTGGCACTTGGGCCGACCCCGACTAGCCTATGATACTCCCATACCCCACATGCTTCCTCTGTGAAAGGTGAGGAATTTTAGTCCCAAGCATCTGACCTCCAATTTCGGACAGACATACAAACATATATTTTCTCTTATAGATATAGATTGTGCATAATTAGGCATAGATAAGTTAGATGTTCACGTTCTGTTGGCAATGATCTGTATTTGTAGTACGTGGGTGAAACGTATACGGAGTTACGATATAAACAGCAACCCGTCCTCGACTCAAGTCCATTACATCCAGCGGTCGACCCCACAGACGCATTCATAAATTTTAACATGCTGTTCATTCAAAACGGGAAATTTCTCAAATATAAATTAATATTATAATATATTAGCATATTGTGCATATATAGGCATAGGTTAGGTTAGGTTAGGTGTTTAGGTTCTGTTGGCGATTATTTGTATTTGTAGTACGTGGGTGAAGCATTTACAGCGTTGTGGTTCGAACAAAATTCGTCATTGAAGCACTTGTTCCGGATATGTTCGAACGTCAGCAGTTGTGAGTCGTGTGTAAACCGCTTTTCATTCATAAACAGGGGGTTTGGTGGGTGGATGGAATCACTTTTGGATCTTTGTTTGGAGGACGGGCTGCAGTGAAGCACTTGTTCCGGAAGTGTTCGAACGTCAGCAGTTGTGAGTCGAGGACGGGTTGTGTGTAAACCGCTTTTCATTCATAAACAGCGGGTTTGGCGGGTGCATGGAATCACTTTTGGATCTTTGTTTGGAGGACGATCTGACAAACAGGGGTTGTCAGCGAAGCACTGTTTCGAGAAATATTCGAACGTCATCAGTTGTAAGTCGTGCGTAAATCGTTTTTCATTCATAAACAGCTGGTTTGGCGGGTGGATCAAAAAATCATTTGGCTTTGTTGACAAGACTGGGGTTGGTGCCTGGAATGAACCTAGCTTGAGGGCGGGTTGGTGTATGACCTCCAGAAGTCTTATTACACACCACACTTGCTACCAGGAAGGTCATGGTGGCCTGCGGGGGAGGCCAGCTGCTCTCTCTGCCCCCCCTGGCTTAATGTGCGGTGGGCGACGCCGACATGACTTACGGTGCTGTGTAATAATAATATTTGCATGTTTCACACTGCTATTTGCCAACGCTGAGGACGTCTTGTGAAAGCTAACGAGGCATCGCACGAAGACACAAGACACTATCACACTGCACTCAATAATAATAATATGATATTGCATATGATGCAAAACAAGAAAAACACGGTATGTCTTCACCAGCATTATATATTATTATATACATATTATATTTTTCCCCACCAATGGTGCTTTGCATCACGTTCAACATTTAAGAGTCAACACTGAACTTCGTTGAGTGTGAACATAGCGGTTGAGCCATTGTGAGAGGATTATTTGTCTTGCCTCCGGTACCCTTCTGGGAGCGCCTTCTCCAGGTTGTGGCCCTCAGGCAAGGTTTATAGTTCATCAACCTGCGGATGGTGATCGCGTATGATCTCCGGCAGTACCTTCCTTTATTACTGAAGGTACTCACACCATCCGCAAGCTCATTCTGCGGATTTGGGGTCATGGTGTTGGTCGCTTGAGGTAGAAAGGTAATGAACAAATCCACAAGGGCCATGACGAGGGTTCGAACCTGTTAGAAAGGTAATACACGGTTGAAGGAGTGTACGTTTGGTATGATTAATGGAAAGTGAAGCTCGTCACCTTCACTGTAACTCAGGTGACTACCACCCCGTCTCCTGAAATATCTACCAGGAGATATGTGTTGACGATAATTACCATTGTTGTGGCGTGGGGGGGGGGGGGAATGTACACAACATTTTTATACAGCGGAAATTGGTGGTGTTCTCTGCTTGAAGATCCTCCTTTTTGTGAGCATTGTTCGTGAGGCTGTCATTGTTATGGCCTCATATTGTGAGTGTGGGAGTGAGTCCCTCGATGATACGGCCTCACCTTGAGAATAGACCCAAGTCTTCATGCTTGGATTTCACCTGATTGGTCGCGAGTATCACTAAGGTTTCACCCCGCGTTCTCTCACGTCTTGTGGGATCGCTTCCTTCTCGTTAGCGAGACCGTTCACTCCATTAGTTACGGAGTTCACTAGAACCCCAAAAGCCCGACAGTGTCCAGACTACAACAGACAGGTATTTGACGACACTGACGACACTGACGTCACTGACGACTCTGACGTCACTGACGACTCTGACGTCACATCTAAACACGGGCACAAGTTGCCATGATTTCCGTTGCTCAACAGCACCTCGTGGTCTTCTCCTCTACTACGTCGCATTTTGTACGGATTGGACCAAATCGTTAAACATGTAATACATTAGTACATATTTAGACGCGGCAATATTGATGTTTTTCCATGCATTGTTTCAGTAGGTTCCCTGGAAACACAAACCGAAACTGTCTCTATTTTCCGCTTGTTACAACTTGTAACAAGTTGTTACAACTTGGCTTAACATGTTAATGACGTGTTAGAACGTTGTTACAATTTGCTATATTGGTTGATATGATTGGTTAGATGTTAAAATTCATTTGAACGTTGTACCAACGTCGTAATTTCGCTGTGTTTTTGGCGGGTTAGTTAGACTAAAAAGTTGCTTTTTTTCGGAATGGCAAATCAAGAGAATATGTTGACATTGTGGGCGCTTCTTGCCATCCCGTCCTCATCAACAAAGGCCAGATGCTCGCTAATCCAACCACAAAACCTTTTTGCTTGTGAATGAAAAAGGTTTACACACGACTCACAACTGAGGACGTTCTAACATTTCTTGAATAGAAATCTTCATTTCACCGAATACCACCTCGGTGTTCAGGCCGTCCTCCAAAGAAAGACCCAAAGTCCATTCCATGCACCCGCCAAACCCCAGCTGTTTATGGATGAGAAACGGTTTACACACGACTTTCAACTGTTGACGTTCGAACACTTCCGGTACAAGTGCTTCACTGACGAATGTTGTTCGAACCACAACGCTGTAAATGCTTCACCCACGTACTACAAATACATATAATCGCCAACAGAACCTGAACACCTAACCTAAGCCTATATATGCACAATATGCTAATATACTATAATATTAATTTATAGTTGAGAAAATTCCCAATTTGAATGAACAGCATGTTAAAATTTATGAATGCGTCTGTGGGGTCGACCGCTGGATGGAATGGACTTGCATCGAGGACGGGTTGTGAATCGCAACTCTGTAAATGCTTCACCCATGTACTACCAATACCAATAATTGTCAACACGTAACCTAATCTATGCCTAACTATACACAAAACTCTAATTTATAATAATATTTATTTATATATATATATGTATATATAAACATATATATAAATATATATAAATATATATATAAAATATATATATATATATATATATATATATATATATATATATATATATATATGAGAAAAGTATATTTTTAATACACAATACGTTAAAACAGATGACTGCGTCTTGCGGGACGGCCGCCGCTTTAACGATCCTAGTCTGCGAACAGATTAACCTATAATTATCAAATCAACTTAACTACCAAGCTTAAGTTAGACCTAACTTCAACACATTCTAGTATATAATATACTCGATGGGGTAACCGGCTGTGCCCGGGTCTCTTTGCCTCCCCCCCCCCACTCTCACTCTCAGCGAGGTCGCTCTTAGTGGTCATGGAATAATGATAATTTCTTTGTTTTCAGTATTATATGTGTGTGTGTGTGAGTGTGCGTTACTAGCTCCATTTACCAAGTATATAGCGCTTGAGGTTAGGTTACTGTGTGTGTGCTGGTGCTCGTAACTCATCATTGGTGCTCGTAACTCATCATTGGTGCTCGTAACTCATCATTGGTGCTCGTAACTCATCATTGGTGCTCGTAACTCATCATTGGTGCTCGTAACTCATCATTGGTGCTCGTAACTCATCATTGGTGCTCGTACCTCATCATTGGTGCTCGTAACTCATCATTGGTGCTCGTAACTCATAATTGGTGCTCGTAACTCATCATTGGTGCTCGTAACTTATCATTGGTGCTCGTAACTCATCATTGGTGCTCGTAACTCATCACTGGTGCTCGTAACTTATCCTAGTTACTCGTAAGTCGACCTTGGCATTCGTATGTCATCCTCGGTACTCGTAACTTTTCTCCTCCTCATATCAGACACAGATAAAGACCCACACTACAGTACTCTGTCGCTCTTTCCAGCTGACACTTGGATACTCATGAGCATAGCCATTATAGAGGACACACTTTACCTCCAATCTGATGTTAATCAGGTTTTTCAATGTGCCACAGAAAATATGTTTTAATGAAAATAAGTTCCAGCTGCTGCGCTATTAAAGAAACGTATGTATATATATATATATATATATATATATATATATATATATATATATATATATATATATATATATATATAAACAGAAACCACCTATAAAACGCAGTCAAACCACACTATTGAAAGAAAATGAAATATAAAAGATCTGGGAGTAATCATGTCGGGATGACTTTAGGTTTTAAAAAACACAACTGCAAGAAAAATTACAAATTGGGTAACAAGATCCATTGAAGCAAGAGACGCCAATACCACTGATGATTCTTTTTAAGACACTAGTGCTCTCTAGGGTGGAATATTGTAGCACATTAACAGCCTCATTCAAAGGTAGGGAAAATTATTTTTTTTTAAATCTGTATTCTCTAGAGCACAAGCGGGGGAAGATACAAAATAATTTGCACTTGGAAAATACTAGAAAGCCTGGTTATAAATCTGCAAAGGGAAATAACACCACGTGAGACCAGGAGGCATGGCAGGATGTGCAGAATATCCTCGTTGACAAGTTAAGGTGCAGTAGGTACGCTGAGAGAGAGAGAGAGAACTCTTATCCACATCAGAGGCCCGAGACTGTTCAACACTCTCCCTTTAAACATAAGGGGCATAACTGGCAGGCGCGTTGTGGTGGTAACAGGTTTGTTACAGTGGTAGCAGGTGTGTTGTGTTGGTGGCAGGTATGTTTTGCTAGTGGCAGGTTTGTTTTGCTAGTGGCAGGTATGTTTTACTAGTGGCAGATATGTGTGTGCTAGTGGCCGGTATCTTTTTGGTGGTGGTGTATGTTTTGGTACAGTCAGGTGTGTTGTGGCAGATGTGTTGTATTGATGTCTGGTATGTTTCGGTGATGGCATGTGTGTATTGGTGATGGTAAATGTATTATGGTGGTGGCAGGTGTGTTATTGTGGTAACAGGTGTGTTATTGTGGTGGCAGGTGTGTTATTGTGGTGGCAGGTGTGTTATGGTGGTGGCAGGTGTGTTATGGTGGTGGCAGGTGTGTTATGGTAGTGGCAGGTGTGTTATGGTGGTAGCGGGTGTTATGGTGGTGGCAGGTGTGTAGTTGTGGTGGCAGGTGTGTTATTGTGGTGGCAGGTGTGTTGTGGCAGTAGCGGGGGAATGTTTGATTTGCATCTTTGTATTGTAAATTTAAATTACATCTTTGAACAGGTTTTGTGTTGCCATTTTTGTATTGCAACTTTGTTTTTCTTTAATTTTTATCTTCTAATGTGATGGAGTTTTTCCGTTTTGTCTCGTTGTCTCGGTGTTCTTAGTTTTTAATTTTCTCAGAAAATTGTTGCCTGGTATTGTCTTGGGTTTCTGGTGTGTGTCTGACGCTCAGGCTTGTTCCTGGTGCTTTGTTTGTGTGTGTGTGTGTGTGTGTGTGTGTGTGTGTGTGTGTGTGTGTGTGTGTGTGTGTGTGTGTGTGTGTGTGTGTGTGTGTACTCACCTATTTGTGCTTGCGGGGGTTGAGCTCTGGCTCTTTGGTCCCGCCTCTCAACGGTCAATCAACTGGTGTACAGGTTCCTGAGCCTACTGGGCTCTATCATATCTACACTTGAAACTGTGTATGGAGTCTGCCTCCACCACATCACTGCCTAATGCATTCCATCCGTTAACTACTAACACTAAAAATGATTTTCAATACAGCTATGGCTCACCTGGGTACTCAGTTTCCACCTATGTTCCCTTATGCAGGTATTTCTTGTCTTAAATTGTCTTTATCTAACTTATCAATTTTTCTGAGAATCTTGTATGTGGTGATCATGTCTCCCCCTAACTCTTCTTTCTTCGAGCAATGTGAGGTTCAGTTCCCGTAGTTTCTCCTCGAATCTCATACTTCACAGCTGACCTTTGAACCTTCTCCAATTTAGTCTTGTGCTTTACTAGATACGGACTCCATGCTGGAGCTGCATACTCCATGATTGGTCTGATATATGTGGTAAACAAGGTTGTAAATGATTCCTTACACAAGTTTCTAAAGGCATTTCTTATGTTGGCCAACCTGTCATATGCCGCTGATGATATCCTCTTGATGTTGGCTTCAGGGGACAGGTCTGGCGTCATATCAAAGCGGGTGAATGTGTGTGTGTTTCCGTTTGTCTGAGGTTTGTGCTCCTTTTTTACCAGTATTTTCACATTTGTGTCTTACGTTTAATAACACCTCGTGGATTTGATTCGGTGCGCGCACACA
Organism: Procambarus clarkii; assembly: GCF_020424385.1. NCBI lineage: Eukaryota > Metazoa > Arthropoda > Malacostraca > Decapoda > Cambaridae > Procambarus > Procambarus clarkii. Next base: position 2,931,905 of record NC_059608.1, on the reverse strand, counting down.
CACACACACACACACACACACACACACACACACACACACACACACACACACACACACACACACAAGAGACTCTGCAAGAGACATATATATATATATATATATATATATATATATATATATATATATATATATATATATATATATATATATATATATATGGATTCGTTTTTCGCATTTCCCCCTTTTTTCATGACACGAGAGCGAGCTGTATGAGGGGTCTGGCTGGCCAGCGTCCCGTGCGCGGGCTTCAGCGCCTCGAATGTATGTATTGGAATTTCGTTAGTTTCATGGTCTTTTATTAGTTTTCCCGCTGTGTCTGGGAACATATTTTGTTTTGCTGTGAGCCTGCATCTGTGGCGCGTGTCCCCGCTCCTGTGTGTGTGTGTGTCTCGTTATGGAAACATTTGTGTTGTTCGAGCTGCTCTTGTGTTGCGAAGTGTTGTTTGTTGTTCATTAGGATGTGCTGGGTGCTTGTTGTGGGGGTGCTGCTCTCTCTCTCTCTCTCTCTCTCTCTCTCTCTCTCTCTCTCTCTCTCTCTCTCTCTCTCTCTCTCTCTCTCTCTCTCTCTCTCTCTCTCTCTCTCTCATACACACACATACATAGAGCCCAGTAGGCTCAGGAACCTGTACACCTGTTGATTGATGGTTGAGAGGCGGGACCAAAGAGCCAGAGCTCAACCCCTGCAAGCACAACTAGGTGAGTACACACACACACACACACACACACACACACACACACACACACACACACACACACACACACACACACACACACACACACACATTCACACACACACACACACATACATATGTGTGGGAGAGTATAAGGCTCAATAGACAATGGCAATAAACTAAAATAAACTAAAGGAGATGGAAAAATCTGCAGGAGACAGAAGGGAGCCAAAACAGAGGCAGCAGAGCCGGGAATAAGTAAACACACATAGGAAGTTTGGCGGGAAAAGAAACCATGACAAAGGATATTGAGTCCAAAGCGAAATGGCAACCAAAGGTATTGCATAGCCACTAAAAGGAAAAATTACTGAATAATCAAGTGATTTAACTATAAAGAAGTGAAGTTTTCTAGCCTGATCTGGGGGCTGAACATGTCCCAGCACTATGAGAGGAGTAAACACACACATACTTACACACAGAAGAAATATATGTGTGAGAAATATATGTAGTATATATATTAGAGGAAAAATAGATTGGTTAGAAATTCGGGGTCCAAGAGCAAATAGCTCGATTCTGCAGACACAAATAGTAAATACACACACACCAGACTAGTTCCAGATCCAAGAGGCATGAGTTAGAAGGAAAGGCTGCAGGCATTAAACTTCCCGTTGTTGGAAGACAAGTGAGTTAGATTTCGAGATAAAGGTTCTCAGAAGAATTGATAGAGGAGACAAGGACAGTCTAGCACGGATGGTACTCGAACAAGGAGACACAGGTGGAGACTGAGTACTCAACTGAGCCACAGAGACATTAAAAAATATTACTTTAGAGACAGAGTAGTGAATAAATGGAATACATTAGGCAGTGAGGTGGTGGAGGCTGACTCCATACACAGTTTCAAGTGTAGATATGATAGAGCCCAGTAGGCTCAGGAACCTGTACACCAGTTGATTGACGGTTGAGAGGCGGGACCAAAGAGACGAAGCTCAACCCACGCAAGCACAACTTGGTGAATGTTGGGGGGTGTGAGAGGAGGAGAGGGGGGGGGAGGGGGCAGGCGAAGCGGAAGTAGGGAAGGGAAGGGAACTATCAGGAGAAAGCGCCAAGCCATTACGACTATATAGCACTTGGAAGGGATCAGGATAAGGATTTGGGATGGGACGGGGGGAAAGGAATTGTGTCCAATCACTTGTGGGCGGTCGGGGATTGAATGCCGAGCTGCATGAAGCGAGACCGTCGCTCTACCATCCAGCCCAAGTGGCTGGGCAGAGGAGTGGAGGCAGGGCCAGTTGCCCCCCACCACCGCCTCCGTCATGTGGCTCCTGTGTTTCCTCACCCTATTGGAAATTAAATTCCTATGGATACCTTCACATGTTGGCATCTCAAGGCATGACACTGTTGATATGCTTGCTAAGACAGCCTGTAGAAAAGCAGTGGTAGAAATTGATATGGGTGTTTCATTAGCAGTGACAAAGAGAATACTTAAACAAATATCTAATGAAGATCTCACCGACCTAACAAATTCACAAAGACCTGAAAGTTGTAGCATTAAATATTATGATAGATATCGTGAGGAGACATTCACATACGGGACTAATAGAACAAGAACCCGGCAATGTGATGTTATAGTGACCAGAATACGCCTGGGATATAGACGTATCTGGCAGCTTTCTCAAAACCCAAATGTCGAGTACACAATGTGTCAACTTTGTGAAAGAGAAAACATGCACTCTCTTGAACATTATATTGTAGAATGTCCCATATTGATTGACTTTCGCCCTACTGGGCTAAGGTATGCTGAACTGTGTAATTACTATATGAGTACTGGAACACTTGATGATATATTGGACTTGTACCCAAGATTAACCATGTAATGTATCAATTATTCAATGTATGTATGTGATGTAACTATATAACCTGAGCTTGTAAAAGCACCTTAATCACCTTCAGTGATTAAGTGCTTAATAATATGTTAGTTTCTCTATCAGCTATCTTACCCTCTCAGAGTAGGAGAGCCATAAATGTATGTGTATGTATGTGTGTGCATGTACATGTGTATATATTGATGTATATGTGTTTGTATATATATGTATGTATGTATGAGTATAAAGTATATGTGGAAGCTGATCAGAATTACATTTCACCTTTGTAAATGCACATTAATGATACTATGTAAAGAATACATCGACCACTTTATGTAGGGCAGACATAACTCTGTGTATCTATGTATTTATGTTTGTAGGTTAGATTGGCATTTTAAAGGCACTACAATCACCTTCTGTGGTTGATTGTTTAATAAATCCCTGAACTATATGTTTAACAGATCTCTAACCCTGTCCATGGACGACAGAAGAAAATGTATATATGCTGGTTAGCATTATTAGTGTGTGGCCACGTCTGTGGTAGAAAATAATATTAAAAAAATAACTGTCTTCCTCCCCAGTGTACTCTAATCTACCCATTCCCTTTCTCTCCCTCCCTCCATCCATCCTCTTCTTTCTCTCCCTCCCTCCATCTATCCTCTTCCTTCTCTCCATCCCTCCCTCTAACCTCTTCCTTCTCTCCTTCCCCTTCCACCCCCCCCCCCTCTTCGTTCTTCCCTCCAATCCTCCCTATCTTCCACTTCTCGCCCCTCTTCCTTCTGTTTTTATTCCTGCATCTCCTCCTGCTGTCTCTCGCTCCTCCCTCCTCTTCCTCCTCTTTTCACTTCTTTCCCTCTCCTTAACTCTTCTCTCCTCCTCCTCCTGCCCTCTCCTCCTCCTCCTCCTCCTCCTCCTCTTGGTCTTCTCTTAACACGGTCGCTGGTTCGTCTCGCCCCATTTCTTGCAGCATCACTGTTGTTTGCTGTGCAGGTCATTGCCACGGTGATGGAGGCAGTGTTGCACTGATGGATGCTGCGTCAGGGGGACGGATGCTGTGTCAGGATGATATGTGCTGCATCAGGATGATATATGCTGCGTCACGAGGACGGATGCTCTGTCGGGATATACGATAATTCTCCGGGAATTTACGATGGCGCTCAGGGATATACAACAGCACTCTGGAATATAGGATAGTACCCCCCGGGATATATCGTAGCACTATGGGATATATTGTATCACTCCGTGATATACGATAACACTCAGAGAAAAGATAGCACTCCGAAATATATGATATGCGCTCGGGATATGCAGCAACACTTTGACGGTAGTAGGGAAAGTTATGACTACGAGCGACCGTTTTAAAATTTTCAGGAGTCGCCCATAGCAGGAGGGGGGGGGAGGGTGTTTTCATTTTCCCCCGACGGTCGGGCATAACATACGGGGTGTTTTCATATTTTCTCCGGATGTACAGACATAGCCCATTTTCATTTTTTATTTGCCAGTACCTTATAGTCTCCTAATGTTTAGCTTTCATTTATCGTCCTCTCTCTCTTCCATTATGTATAATTCTCCAAAAGGGGATTAAAAGGTTCCCTCCTAACTCCTGCCATTTCCCCCCTTAAAGATAAAACGATCGCCTCCCGTCAACCCTGTACAGTCATCACTAATGGTCAATGACGTCACTAGCCAGCCAATCTTCATCTTCCCTGAATAAGTCCATTTTCTGTGACAGCGTATTTAACCCCATTTTCATATTAATTCCCATTTTCAATATATATGCCAAGGGGGATTAAAGGGTTGTTTTCCGTCAAGCCTAATGTGCAATGATGTCATCCATCATCTCACACAATAAGTACATTTTCTGTGATTTCGTATTTAACCCCATCTTCCCACATTACGCCCATTTTCTGTAATAGCGTGTTGATTCCCATTTTCAAAGATCATTTCTAACTAAGGACGCATATAGAACATATGAAATCAAATTCCCGAAAGCCTTTATAGGGAACCGAGCAGGATCACCTATTTACTTCCAGTCCAGGTTAACCAAAAACATCCACGGACAAGTATCTCACTTACGTAAGAGTCAAATAACAGAAACTCGAACATAGGAACACTATTTAACCCCCCTGTTGAAGTCTCCAACAACATACATATATTTAGTATTATATAATTAAAAATAATAATAATAATAATAATAATAATAAGCTATAACATCACTCAGACATTTTCATTCAATCCTCCCTCACTGTTAATCCTGTGCACGCCTCATTTACACTCATAAACTCTCCACACCTCAATGTATCAATCCATGTATACCTTATCAAAAATACTCGTTCCATATATATATATATATATATATATATATATATATATATATATATATATATATATATATATATATATATATATATATATATATATGACGGTGTCAGACCACGAAAGCAGAGCGATATAGGCTCATACAATCAAAAATGCACTTTCACTAAAATTACACAATTTCATAAACATAATTTTCACAAAATACACACACACACACTGACACATAACTCAAATACACTTTCACATTTGCTCATGAAGATCTATTTTTCAGATAACATATACAGAACTTACACAAATACACAATTTGTGCACAAATGTAGTTACATCAGCACCACTTCAGTAATTAAAGCGCAACTTCCATAAATACACTATTCACACACAAAAAACTATTTTGAAACATGGACAATTAATACACAACTTGTGGAATTAATACACATCTTTGAAAAATTAATACATCCAAACTTGTTTTGTAATTGCACAACTTGCACAATGACAATCAATACACAATAGGCAGAAACGAGTTTTTGTTTTTCGAACGAATTCACAATACACAACAGGGTCGGCCCCATTGCCTAACTTTAAGAAGGATTCGTGTCTATTGTGATTCCTTTGGGGGATGTAATTGGGATTTTGTTCTCCAGAGAGGTGATGAAAGGTGTGAGCAAGGCGGAAGAGAATAATGGAGAGAGGAGAGGAGAGGAGAGGAGAGGAGAGGAGAGGAGAGGAGAGTGGGTAGAGAGGAGGGGAAATATTTGGAAAAGGCGGCAGATGGAGAGAAAAGAGGAGTGGGGGGGGGGGAAGAGGGCTGAAGTAGGAAAGAGGGATGGAGAGGGGAGAAGGAGGGTAGGAAGTTGAAGATAGAAAATGGGGGAGAGGATAGAGAGTGAAGAGGGAGGTGGGGGATGGGAAGGGGTAGGTGATAGAGGGAGAGAGGGAGGGGGAAGCTGGAAAGAGGGAAAAGACGGGTGAAACTGGAGGAGAGATGAAGAGACGGAGTCTCCAAGACAAAGAAGAGTCTCCAAGACAAAGAAGAGTCTCCAAGACAAAGAAGAATCTCCAAGACAAAGAAGTCTCCAAGACAAAGAAGTCTCCAAGACAAAGAAGAGTCTCCAAGACAAAGAAGAGTCTCCAAGACAAAGAAGAGTCTCCAAGACAAAGAAGAGTCTCCAAGACAAAGAAGAGTCTCCAAGACAAAGAAGAGTCTCCAAGACAAAGAAGAGTCTCCAAGACAAAGAAGAATCTCCAAGACAAAGAAGTCTCCAAGACAAAGAAGTCTCCAAGACAAAGAAGAGTCTCCAAGACAAAGAAGAGTCTCCAAGACAAAGAAGAGTCTCCAAGACAAAGAAGAGTCTCCAAGACAAAGAAGAGTCTCCAAGACAAAGAAGAGTCTCCAAGACAAAGAAGAGTCTCCGAGACAAAGAAGAGTCTCCAAGACAAAGAAGAGTCTCCGAGACAAAGAAGAGTCTTCAAACCACAAGAACCATTTTGCAATCATCTGCTGTCATCATGAGTGTGTTGTGCTTGAGTGCCGTGATGCCTGTGGCGTCATTACTCCTCGGCACATGATTGCTGTGCGGTTTCAATAATTGCCTAGGGAATGCAACAGCTCTTCAGGGCATGCAACAGCTCTCCAAGGAAGAAGCAACCCTCTAGAGGTTTCCACAGCTCTTCAAGTCATGCAAAAGCTCTTCATTATAAACAAAAGCTTTCCAGGACATTATGAAGCACTCTAATAAATAATAAAATCTCATTAAGATATAAGAACCGCCTGTTGAACTCTTCAAGAATTTCCAGACCATTCAATAAGTAAGTTATCGGAACATAAAATTGGTTCCCCTCTTGGCCAGGACAAGGCAGGTCGTGGGAAAGGAATATCACGTCTTCCTGAAGGTCCGACTGGACTTAGTGAACCGCGACGCACTTCCCACGAAGCTTCAATAGGTCGGCCGTGACTTGTTTGTTCAGTGCCGGGGTCCTGGATTCCCACGCTGTCTCGACACACGAGCTGGCTCCTCTTCATGGGAAGCCCAGATCACTCATGGGGTCTTTTCTCGTGGCCTTCTGCGCAAGCTGCTCCAGGGTTACCGTGTTCTGTATTAGGGTTCCAGGTGAGCGAGTCCCAGTGTTCAAGATGACTCTCGCTCTGGGTTCGGGGTTGGCATTTTCTTTGAGTTCGAGTAGAATTTATTTTATGGAGCGAGTTGAGTCTTCCTCGAGGCTGGAGTTGACTGCTGCTCAAGGTTGAAGTCTGGGCGCTGCAGGTGTCTCAAGTGGTGGCTTTAAGGGTTCTCTGCGGCTTCAGGGTCTGGAACCGTTTGCTTTATTACTCATCTCTCTCTGTTTCCATTCACTTCCCAAACTCTCTATCATTTGTGTGTACGTTGAATGGTTCTTTGTCGATGGTCCTGTTTGTGTTGTCTTGGTCAGTGCCTTACTTTCGGGACGGGGGGGGGGTTGACCTCTTACACTAGTAGCATTTAGGTCATGAAATCTCTGATTATAATTGTGTGGGATATAAATTCCGTTTGACTTACTAAATAAAACAATAATGTTGAGAGTGTAGGATGAAGCCCGCAGACAGCAGCCGTGACAGTATATCAGTCATGTGTCAGGAAGGAGGTGGGCAACTGGCCAGTCTTGGGCGATGGCGTGGGAAGGTGTCATCCAGGCGGGTGAGCCCCGACACCACCAGTGGCCGCCAACGCCAGCCAACCGTGCGTAGTGTTTGTTGACTAACGAACGGTGGACCCGAAACGAGTGTGAAATATTTCACACATGAGCTTACGACAGCGTGCGATGCTTCCACCGAAAATACGATAATTCAGTCTAACGACCGAACGAAACTTTATTTAAGCGAACGATATCTCATTCGAACGTTAAGTAATACTTCAACCGGAATGTACACGGTATATGTACACGAAGATGTGTTCCACTTATCGGTGTACATGTACTCAGGGTTTATTTTAGGGGTTAACTAACTAGATGCAGGACTAAATCCCTTCTTGGTTGGTCACGTCTAAAGCCCGCCACCAAAAACCTTTTTATGGTGACTTATTGTGTGTGTCGTTGTGGCCCGAGGCCCCCAGGGAGTGGCGGCAGTGTGATCCTTACTCCTTCCCTTTATTGTACTGCCACCACCATATTGCTCACTCATACGGCAATATTCATATTCGTGTGTGTGTGTGTGTTATATATATAGCACGCGCGCGCGCGCGCACACACACACACACACACACACACACACACACACACACACACACACACACACACACACACACACACACACACACACACACACACACACACACACGTTTGAGTACCTGGTCGAGGTAGGGTTAATGCACTCAGGAAAAGGACACTTGCAAGAAGTTTGTGCGAAAAAAGCTAGTGGAACATCTGGTTATCTTGAGATGATTTCGGGGCTTTAGTGTCCCCGCGGCCCGGTCCTCGACCAGGCCTCCACCCCCAGGAAGCAGCCCGTGACAGCTGACTAACTCCCAGGTACCTAATTTACTGCTAGGTAACAGGGGCATGGGGTGAAAGAAACTCTGCCCATTGTTTCTCGCCGGCGCCCGGGATCGACCCCGGGACCACAGGATCACAAGTCCAGCGTGCTGTCCACTCGGCCGACCGGCTCCCTAACATATACTGTACGTAAAACTTGGCTGCCTGTCCCCCGACACAATGAATTATTTTCTATACCTTTTAGGTAAACAATTTACAAATAAAATATACTGGAACAAAAATGTGTTTCATTGTGCAATAAGTTTTTTTTACCTGCGTTGTTGACCGGCCAGCTGACTCTTTCGTCACGTCTTAATTATGCAACTCACCGGATAGAACTTTCTCTTTTGTTTGTACTGTGACGACCAGGGACCCCTGGCTGACAAACAGGGAACCCTGGTTGACGACCAGGGACCCCTGTTGACAGACAGGCACCCCTGGTTGACAGACAGGGAACCCTAATTGACAAACAAGGAACCCTGGTTGACAAACAGGCACCCTGATTGACAAACAGGCACCCTGATTGACAAACAGGCACCCTGATTGACAAACAGGCACCCTGATTGACAAACAGGCACCCTGATTGACAAACAGGCACCCTGATTGACAAACAGGCACCCTGATTGACAAACAGGCACCCTGATTGACAAACAGGCACCCCTGGCTGACAAAGACCGAGCCCAAACGATAATCAACTAACAAGAGTGTCTAAGATCTGGTCTAACTACACAGGCGAGGCCACGGAATAAACAAGTCTTCATTTTTATATTTTTGTCGCTGGCCTGTACAGGGGTGCCAGATCCAAATTGCTAAAAGTAGCGAGCTGATGGTCTAAAAGTAGCGAATTTGTAATAAGAGTAGCCCAATTTTTTGTTTAGTGACTGATACGGGTTTCAAAGTAATCTATTATGATATATAGAGTACATTAAACGATTTTAATTATTTTATTAACATTATCTCTGCATATATATATATATTTAACCAATATGATAATAGGATAACTTATCAATATTTACTGTTTGAAGCTTAATGGGTGTGAAGTCCTTCCACGTCTTTACAGTTGAAGATTACCAAGATCTTGATCTGCATCCACAACCTCGTTCTTGTATATTGCATTGCAGACTTATATTTAAGCATTGACATGAGTGGTTCAAATGACGAGCAACAAGTTACATTTTCTTCAAGATATGTTTTGATTCTCAAGACTGATGTCAAATGCTCAAGTCTCATTCCCATTCAATATTTCTCAGTTTAGTTTTCACAGACGTTACTCTCGAAAATATCCGTTCAACCAGGGCATTACTGATTGGCAAGCTGTATATTTTCAACACAAACTGAGCGAGGTCAATCAGTATGGGATCGCCAGCAGTGTTCTTGACAGTTATTGTCTTGGTCTAAAATGACGATTCAGATGTCAGAATTTGTCCCTTACAAATGTTGGACTAGTCAATGGTTAACAGTAGGCGCCACTGACTTTCAATTTCACTAAGCTTAGATTGGTCAGCTAATACTAACGGAAGTTCCGAAAATGGTGGCCATGTAAGCTAAGGCATATGATAGGTAACAGATTTTTCACCTTTTTTTATAGTTTCAACATTACTTAGAATACGAGAAAGAAGCTATTTGCAAGCTTTCATTAAAAAATTATCGCATCTTTCTTGAACATTTTGAAACTTTTCCTGGGTTGTAAAATTGTTTTGTCTGTTAGTGGCCAGAAGTGTTGAAAATTCGTAACCAAAGTCAACTTTCTCCAGGGGCAGATACATAGAATTGTAGTCCAAATTAACATGAAGCTTTGCATGATGAGGACGAAAGATTCTTCTGAGTATTCCAAGAGTGAAGTTTTCTAAGACAGTGTGAAGGCTATACTGATCTGCTTCATCTTTTGATAAAGTAAATTCATCCTTTCAAAATCATTTAGGATTGGTTTGAGACATGTGAAATATAGCTTATTGGAGGGATCAGCGTACATTGAAAATAGTTGCCTTGCAACATATTTATCACAAGAGGAAAAAGCTATTTGGTAATGAGTTGTTAGAGAACCCCACTGATCAAACGGCCGCTTTACACTACCGCTCCTTGCCAACCATCGTCTTCCTGACAAAGGTATTAACTGTAAGGGATCTTTCCCATCATTTATCAATCTGTAAATTTCTAGATAACTTTCTCCCCTTAATGAAGATCTGTGGAACCAGGTGTAGCTTTTGGGATGAAGTATTATTAACAATTAAGGTTGGGAAATCTATTGCCCCTGGGGAGGATTACCTTGCCTTGCGGTTACTTTTTCTTTCAAAGGTTCCTAGGATCAACGTCCCCAGGGGCCGGTCTCTGACCAGGGCTCTCCTGCGTTAAGTGGTCTAGTCAATCAGGCTGTTGGACTCTGCTGTGATTTGTACAGATTATATTATTAAAGCATAAATAATCATCATTGAGTTTCTTAATATTAATAGCCCAAAGTAGCCCAACTTGCGTTTAAACTAGCCCAAAAAGTCGCAAGTAGCGAAATTAAAAATTTGGGAGCGTGGGGCTCTCAAAAGTAGCCCAATTCGCTACTTGTAGCCCAATCTGGCAACCCTGGTGATTTTGTTACGTTCTGTGCCGTCATTTCTAAGTGAGAGTGAAGTTAGATTACAGAGTTAGGACTGGTACTGGCGGCTTCAGACAGCCTTCACAAGACTGCTTAAAGTCCAGACCTCAGCCGCTGTGGTGAGGGGCACAAGCAGGAGGGGTTCAGGACGTCTTCCTCTCCCACTGTCACCCTCCAGGACGCCCCCCCCACCACCCACCGTCACCCTCCAGGACGCCTCCCAACCCACCCACCGTCACCCTCCAGGACGCCCCCCCCTCCCACCGTCACCCTCCAAGACGCCCCCCCTCCCACCGTCACCCTCCAAGACGCCCCCCCTCCCACCGTCACCCTCCAAGACGCCCCCCCCTCCCACCGTCACCCTCCAAGACGCCCCCCCTCCCACTGTCACCCTCCAGGACGCCCCCCCCCCCACCCACCGTCACCCTCCAGGACGCCATTCGATATATTTCCGCGAGAAAAATAATTGATTTAATTATTATGTCTGCAGCACGGGGCACACCTCGCGATAAAGGGCGTCTCTCGTGTACACACTCCGGCGATTCTTGTCATAGTTTTTTGGACGCGGTAATATCTTGTTTTTATCGGCGGGAGGAATTATTGTCTTTGTTCCGTATCCGTCACATTTTTGACCACGTGGTTAATTGCATTCTCAACAAAAAACAAAAAACAAAAATTACCGAAGTTATTATAGATTAATGTATTAAGTTGCCACCTGTTATCGTTTGCTGTCCTTTTGTCTCTGCTATCGTGGTTTTTGTTATCGTTTGTGGGTGATGTTGAGAGTTCTTGAAGGAGAAAATGATATTAATATGCAACTAACTTGTGAAGAATAGCCCGTGTGGGAGAGGTATGAGAGGCGAGACGGTGTTAAATAATTAGTGAGCACGTCTGCACGTGCACGCAACACGTCACAGACCATGGCAACACGTCACAGAGCACACCAACACATCACTGAGCACACCAACACGTCACAGAGCACGTCAACACGTCACTGAGCACGTCAACACGTCACAGAGCACACCAACACGTCACAGAGCACACCAACACATCACTGAGCACTCCAACACGTCACAGAGCACGTCAACACGTCACTGAGCACGTCAACACGTCACTGAGCACACCAACACGTCACAGAGCACGTCTGCACGTCACAGAGCACGTCAACACGTCACTGAGCACATGAGCACGGTGAAACAGGGAGGTTGTTCTCCTGGCTTGCCAGGCGTTGAATATGTAGTGTGAGCGTGGCACCACCTGGCACTCCCTCATCGGCGCCACCTGGACCGACTGGCCTCTAGCAGCCTGGCACTAAGACCACCTGGCACTCTCTCAGCACCACCACCTGGAACTCCCCTGGGAGGGGGTCTTACTAGGTACCCTAGAAGGTTAGTAAAGTATAGTTTTGTCGTTCCCCTTAAGCTAGCCCCACACACCCGGCGGGACTCGACCATACGACCAGTTTAATTAAATTTTTTGTATATATTTCCTCCTGGCATGATGAGGCTGTAGGATCAAAGTTATATTGTGTCTTCTTCGACCTGTCTCTATCTTCATATTAGCGACTGGTGATGTCCACGCATGTACAGTATAAGGTTGGGGGAGAATGTGCTGATCCGGACTGGAGGAGTCCGGTTCTCCTCTTTTGGAATGGAGGAGAGGAGCTGGAATAGGAGGGAAGGAGTCAAGGAACTCCTCGAATCCAATCACCTGGAGTTCGAGCACCTGGAGTCTATCCACCTCGAGTTCGAGCACCTGGAGTCTATCTACCTGGAGTTCGATCACCTGGAGTCCAACCACCTGGAGTCCATCCACCTGGAGTCCAACCACCTGGAGTCCATCCACCTGGAGTCCAACCACCTGGAGTCCATCCACCTGGAGTCTCGGGGACTGAACACCGACCTGCAAGAAGCGAGGTCGTCGCTGTAACGACCAGTTCAAGTGGGGAATATTTGCCCAAATGTTAGAATTGCAAGTTGTGCTACTCCCGCGGTCTTGTCTACTAGAACTCTTAAGAGTTAGCAGCAAACTACAGCGTGTCTTCAGAGGCCTTTGGGGGCGTCAATTTTTGCTGGCCTGACCTCTCGATACCATTCCTTTCCTCCGTCCTATCCCAGCCCCTTGTCCTCACAGCCCACCTCTTTAACTGTCCGCGTGTCCTTTCACAAGTGCTATATTAGTCGCATTGGTCGAGTGTTTTCTCCTCATTAATTACTTTAGGTTAAGGCTTGTTTAATAGTCAGCCCCTCGCCTGAGACGACCGATTCGTCACGGACCTCATACCCACACCGACCTCATACCCACACCGACCTCATTCCCACACCCACCTCATACCCACACCGACCTCATACCCACACCGACCTCATACCCACACGAGGTCGGACTTGACAGAGGTCACTCTCAGAGTGTTCAGTGTTGCTTGGTGTTGCCTGGCGTGTGGACTATGTATTATAATGTGCCAACTTCGGCATTTGAGTTGTGATTGTTGTTGTTGTTATGGGCCCGTCCTCAGTATTAATGTTGCGGCTGCTGCATAGAAGTGTTCTTGAAAGTGGAAGTGTTCAAGAAGCCATTAGAAACGGTCCTGTAGGAACCGCCGGACCAAACGGGTCATGACCACAAGTTAGGAGGATTGTGGGGGTGGGGGGTGTGAGGGGGGGGTTATGGGGGGGCTGTGAGGGGGGTTATGGGGGGGTGAGAGGTAGAGGTAATGAAAAGGGGTGATGTTGAACAGCACCACAACGGCCTAGACATTAATATAGATGAAAATCTTTTAATATAGAATGGAAGGGGGGCGCTGGGGCTCCCCCCCCCCCCCACTGCTCTCTGACCCACCTTGCACACACTACCTGTACTGGGTGATGACTGTGTCAGTGACTGGTTGATGACTGATTAATGACTGGATGTACCAGATACATCACCAGGTACACTGACACTGTGTCAGTGACAAGGTGATCACTGTCAGTCGTGATGAGTGGGTGTGTCTGTGACTGGTTGATGACACTCTTGACAGTGACTGGGGTGCCGATTGATGACACTACAGTGCCAGATGAGGACTCATCACTGGGGTGGGCTGTGACACGCTAATAACAACCCCATTTAATCACCATCGCTCTTCAATGCACAAATTATTAAATATTTCAGTTGCCAGCTTCTCTCAGTTCTGCCATAATATATTCTGGCGCTTGTCAAAGGATTAACATTTAATTAGAACCGCTCTTGAAAAACGTAAATAAATTTGCTGCGGTATTCCCCCCTTTTTTCATGACAAAAGACTGGCTATATCGTTTGGTATATGCGTGTGACGGTCGTTTGTGCGTGTGATATACGCACAAGCGTAGACTGTGCGTATATCACTCGACCACTGTACGCAGTGATTGTGGTACGTTATTATACGCATGTACGCAGAATGTTTTGCTCATTACAGTTTGTTATTCATATGTAATGCACCTCATACCCATCCCATGGGGGTGGTAGTGGGCCCAATACCCATCCTGTGGGTGGTAGTGGGACCAATACCCATCCTGTGGGTGGTAGTGGGGCCCAATACCCATCCCATGTGGGTGGTAGTGGGCCCAATACCCATCCTGTGGGTGGTAATGGGCCCAATAACCATCCCGTGGGTGGTAGTGGGCCCAATAACCATCCCATGGGGGCGGTAGTGGGCCCAATACCCATCCTGTGGGTGGTAGTGGGCCCAATACCCATCCTGTGGGTGGTAGTGGGGCCCAATACCCATCCCATGTGGGTGGTAGTGGGCCCAATACCCATCCTGTGGGTGGTAATGGGCCCAATAACCATCCCGTGGGTGGTAGTGGGCCCAATAACCATCCCATGGGGGCGGTAGTGGGCCCAATACCCATCCTGTGGGTGGTAGTGGGGCCCAATAACCATCCCATGGGGGCGGTAGTGGGCCCAATACCCATCCTGTGGGTGGTAGTGGGGCCCAATAACCATCCCATGGGGGCGGTAGTGGGCCCAATACCCATCCTGTGGGTGGTAGTGGGCCCAATACCCATCCTGTGGGTGGTAATGGGCCCAATACCCATCCTGTGGGTGGTAGTGGGCCCAATACCCATCCTGTGGGTGGTAATGGGCCCAATACCCATCCTGTGGGTGGTAATGGGCCCAATACCCATCCTGTGGGTGGTAGTGGGGCCCAATAACCATCCCATGGGGGCGGTAGTGGGCCCAATACCCATCCTGTGGGTGGTAGTGGGATCCAATACCCATCCTGTGGGTGGTAGTGGGGTTCAATACCCATCCTGTGGGCGGTAGTGGGGCCCAATACCCATCCTGTGGGTGGTAGTGGGGTCCAATACCCATCCTGTGGGTGGTAGTGGGGCCCAATAACCATCCCGTTAGTGATGGTGGTAAAGGTTAGTGTGGCACATAATACGATCAGGAATTGAACTTTAAAGTTCATTTAAGTAAGCAAATATCAGTGTTGTGATGCTAGTTATACAGTCTATACTATGAGGGCCTGTGTGTATGTCTGTCCATAGTTGGAGGCCAGACGCTTGTGGCTAGCTTCACATAACTTTGCAAGGGGAATGGTCTGAGGTATGGGACGGACATATGCTGGTCGTGGTAGGCCGAAGTTAACTGCTTTAATAAATATTGGCATTTATAAACACCCCAGACGATTTTCATGGAATTAAGTGTGATATATATATGTTCAGTTAGCTACTCAACTTATGTATTCAGTTGTAAGGTTTAATTGCAACTTTGAATATTTTGAATGAAGTACTTACACATTTTTAGAACATTCGTGAGAGTTATCTCCGAATTCGGCGACTTTTTTCGCATTGAAGCATATAGTGAGGTAAGGTATGTGAGCTGTTCTGCTGACAGAGTTTACATTTGGTCAGATCTACGTCAGCAGGTGGTGCAAACTGCCAGAGGTACCTGTAGTGATGGCTTGTGGGGTTCGTTATGTAACTTACGACATGCGCAGACTGTTCCGTGCGCTATACAGTGATGGGTTACGTTATAACCCGTACAGTGTTGCGTTCACTATCACCCTCATCCTACCGCAGATCATATACCAAAAAACTTATATTTTTTCCTACTTCTAAACTCGAGGTAGATTTGTGTCATCGCATAATTGTACTCACCTAGTTGTGTTAGGGGAGGTAGAGTTTTAGCTCTAGAGTCCTGCCTTTCAACCATCATTCAACAGGTATACACACATGTTTCCGAACTCCTCGGCCTCTGGTCTAATCTGAGTAAGAATCCATGTGTGGAGTTTACTCCAACTACTTAATTCAAAGGGTAATTTACATTCTTTACAAATGTGACGTAAATTTCCTTCTGGTATCTCTGTAGCTCATTCGAGCACTAATTTATCCCGTGTCCTTTGTTCGTGACCCTCTGTCTTGATTGTTTGTCTTGTGTACCCTCTCAATTGGCGTAAATAGTTTGTATGTGGTGATCATGTCTCCTCGACAGCGTCTATCTTCAAGAGTCGTGAGGTTGATAGACACAATAAGAGAGCACTGTATGAACATCAGAAGTTCTCTGTGTTCAATACTCTCGCAGCAAGCATAAGAAATATTGCCGGGACTAAAATAGACTTCTTCAAGAAGCAATTAGACAACTTCTTGCAAGACAAACAAGCCAAACAAACCGGGCTGTAGTGGATATGTGGCCTACAGGTTGGTCTAAGCAACAGCCTGTTGGACCAAGTTATCACATGTCGAGCCTGGTCCTGGGCCGGGCTTAGGGAATAGAACTCTCGAAGCCCTCTCCAGGTAAACTCCAGGTAAACGCAGGATGTTTTCTAATATGATATTATGCTTCTTCAGGCGGGGATTCCACGCTTGGCCGGCGTACACCTGAATGGGCATCATGTACAATGTGTGCTCAATTCCTCATCTCATCATAGTTTCCATTTCGGTAAGCTAACCTTTGGCTTTCCAATCCCTTCCCATGGAGAGGTTACCCCTACATCCACCAGATACTCAAATATCAATACGCTGTGGGAACTCATTTCCATGGGGGCTCCTAATTGAAAACTTCCCGATGTCTGACTCAATCACGGTGAATATCAGGTCGAGTCCAGAGCTTCCCTTTGGCTCTCATTCTTGCGGGTCCCTTGGCTCAAGAAGTTTCTTGTTATCACGTCCAAGAGTTTAGCTCTCCATGTCTCTGCACCTCCATGTGGTTCCCCCATTCTCCCAGTCTTCCTTTCCGTGGTTGAAGTGTCTTGTCTCCAGGTAAACTGTGCGTGCGTGTGGGTGCGTGGTGGCGCGAGTGTGCGTGCGTGTTGCCTCTCATGTTGCATAGTGAGGTAGGTTGCAACATTAGGGGAAAGCAGGACAATAGAGATAGAATAAATATTACCAAAGATTTTTTATGGCTGGATTATCTTGAAAACAGTTGAATAGAGTCGGATGATTTTTCTCTGTAGGTTGCACGGCAACGGTCTGAATACTGATGGGCCAGTCTGCTGCATAACCCTGCTGGACGTGACCACTGCAGATTTCTCGCAGACCACACCGTGACATGACCCTGGCAGACATGACTCTTGCTTGACCGTAGCAGACATGACTGTTGCTTGACCGTAGCAGACATGACTGTTGCTTGACCGTAGCAGACATGACTCTGGGAGACATGACTCTGGCCCACGCGTCAACCTACACCGGGACGTAGTTCTTGTGTAAATTGTTTACAGTAGACACACCAAGAGCTCTTCAGGGTATAAAGTAGTTACCTATACGCGCACGCACACACGCGCGAACACATGCGCGCACACACGCACACACACGCACACACACGCACACACACGCACACACGCACACACGCACACACACACACACACACACACACACACACACACACACACACACACACACACACACACACACACACACACACACACACACACACACGCGCGGACACACACGCACACACACGCGCACACACACACATGCACACACACACACACACACACACACACACACACACACACACACACACACACACACACACACACACACACACACACACCAACACAGGCCACCGGGCCTGGTAGCCTGGTGGATAGCGCGCAGGACTTGTAATTCTGTGGCGTGGGTTCGATTCCCGCACCATGCAGAAACAAATGGGCAAAGTTTCTTTCACCCTGAATGCCCCTCTTACCTAGCAGTAAATAGGTACCGGGAGTTAGTCAGCTGTCACGGGCTGCTTCCTGTGGTGTGTGTGTGCGTGTGGTGTGGGGGAAAAAATAGTAAACAGTTGATTGACAGTCGAGAGGCGGGCCGAAAGAGCAAAGCTCAACCCCCGCAAATACAACTAGGTGAATACAACTAGGTGAATACACACACACAAAACTATAGGAATAACAGAACACTTGAGAGCAGAGGAACATACCAGAGTGCCAGGAATGAATATGTCAGGATGAGAAGAGAGGCAGAAAGACAATACGAAAATGACATCGCAAGCAAGGCAAAGACTCAGTCTAAATTGTTGCATAGCCACATCAGGAGAAAAACAACAGTAAAGAAACAGGTAATGAAATTAAGGAGAAGGGCAGAAGGATTCACTACAAACGACAAGGAAGTGTGTGAGGAACTGAATAAGAAATTCCAGGAGGTCTTCACCTTAGAGCAAGGAGAATTTCCAGAGATAAGAGACAATAGCTAACCAGGAGCCACTGGAAGAGTTTGAGATTACCAGCGGGGAAGTAAGGAAGTGTTTACTAGAGTTGGATGTGACAAAGGCTATAAGCCTAGATGGAATCATCCCTTGGATACTAAAGGAAGGAGGACCCACTCGTCACATTCCACAGCCCGAAACCTCGTCTTGGACACTGACTTCCTGTTATGTCGTTCAGGTACTCCCAGTTGTGTGACTTCCCAGGTACCCCAACCCACTTCCCCGTCTTGTACACAAGCCTTTCTTGAAGAACACTTCCAAATGCTCTTTGGCGAATGTTTTTGAGGTAAAGGAAGAAAGAGGTGGAGGGAAGGGAGGGGTTGGGGGTGATGGAGGAATGTTGGAGGTCGTGGTGGTGGTAGTGGTTATGGTGATGGTGATGGTGGTGGTGGTGGTGGTGGTGGTGATGGTAGTGGTGGTGATGGTGGTGATGGTGGGGGTAAGGGGCCGCCCCTTAACCTCTGTCCTCGCCTCCATTAGTTTCTTAGTATTTCAGCCACAATTACAGGAAGCGGTGAAGGACTCGCGGCCTGCGTGGCAGTTATTTGGTCTGATGTTGGTGGAGGCTGTGTGGAGGTGCAGAGGTTGGTGGAGGCTGTGTGGAGTGTTGCTGAGGTACTCACCCGGCTCCCTGCAGTGGGAGGGGGGTGGAGAGAGAGAGAGAGAGAGAGAGAGAGAGAGAGAGAGAGAGAGAGAGAGAGAGAGAGAGAGAGAGAGAGAGAGAGAGAGAGAGAGAGAGAGAGAGAGAGAGAACTATCAGGAGAAAACGCCAAGCCATTACGACTATACAGCACTTGGAAGGGGTCAGGGTAAGAATTTGGGATGGGAAGGAATGGTGCCCAACCACTTGGACGGTCGGGGATTGAACGCCGACCTGTATGACGCTAGACCTTCGGCAGGATGGGGAGGGGGTTAGGAAAAGGGGACGAGGTAGAGGATATAGGGGAGTGAGGGTGTGAGAGAATGTAGTGAGGGAGAGTATATAATATATATAATATAAGTGAGTGAGAATGATATGGTGTGAGAGAATATAGTGAGGGAGAGTGAAAGTAACACAATGTAGTGAGGGTGTGAGAGAGAGAGAGGAAGAGAGGAGAGGGAAATCATCAGGGGTGAGAAAGCACCAACCCATTACGACTATAGTCAAAATATGATAAACGAGGCAGAATAAAAACACCATATAACTAAAGCTGTAGACACGAACAACAGAACAACATGAGTGAAGAGACACATGAGGAAAAGACACCACCAACAACAGAAGGGAAGTGAACCCGTACGAGGTAAAGTAAAGACGAGTTTACAGACGCACTCTGGAGATGACGGGACAAGATGCTCCCAAGACACACCTGAGGCCAGGTATTAAAGGAACCACAGTCTATACACGCCTTAACGGGCTCACCATAGCCCGTGCTACATGGACACTTCGCTCTGAGTAGCTAAATCTTAAACAAGAACAACAACTTGACACGTCTTACTTTCACTCGCGAAACTTTCTCCCAAGAACTACCTGTATATTTTTAACATTTATACGTTTCTTAAATTAGTTCAATAACAATTAAAATACTACTATTATCACTAATATTGCTGCAGCTTCTACTGCTGAAAATGAAAATATTACTTAATGTCCAAAGTTTCTAAGCTCTGTAAAAACTTTAAAATAAACTTATATTTAGAGAAACTATACACCAACGGCGGTCCAACTTTCCGGCAGTTCTCGCAACTTGTTTTAAATCTTCACTAACTCTTAAATGATAACACACGATCACCGAGGGGAAGAAATACATAATCCATTACCGGGGGAAGAAATACATAATCCATTACCGAGGGGAAGAAATACATAATCCATTACCGAGGGGAAGAAATACATAATCCATTACCGAGGTAAGAAATACATAATCCATTACCGAGGTAAGAAATACATAATCCATTACCGCGGGAAGAAATACATAATCCATTACCGCGGGAAGAAATACATAATCCATTACCGAGGTAAGAAATACATAATCCATTACCGAGGTAAGAAATACATAATCCATTACCGCGGGAAGAAATACATAATCCATTACCGCGGGAAGAAATACATAATCCATTACCGGGGGAAGAAATACATATACATGTGTAGCGAGGGGGAACAATCACGTACGACCTTTCTGGAGACAACACGACCTGCTGAAGGTCACGACTCGGGTCTTCCCGGCCTTAAACCATAATTTGTTTCCCTGTTAATTATTGCTATTCGTTGTTTTATCGCGGTAACGTTTGTGCACTGAAATGTTTTATGTGGTAAGAGGTTTGTGCAGCGGACTGTGTTAACCCTTAAACTGCGCAGCTGTGTAAAAACGCTGACGATTAAACGCAGCTGGCACATCAGTTTTAGGGTTTAAAGGCGCTCGCTATATGCACATCGCCGCTGATGTGTGACTGACAAACCTTTCATAAGTCCATTTAGGGTGTTTTTTTATCTTTTGTACTGTATTCAGTATAAAAATTACAGTATTGTACTGTATTTCGGTTAGCACTTGGAGGTAACTTGACGAGGGAGAGCGGGGGAGCGTGTCGTCGTGTCCTCAGTTGTTGTTGTTATAGATTCAGCTACTCAGAACAAGTGCCAAGTAGCACAGGCTATGGTGAGCCCGTAGTAGACTTACCTGGGACAGGAGCGGTGCTGTTATCTGGGTGTCCTCAGTGGTGGAGGCTGTGTATAGCTGCTACACCTGCGCCTCCACGAGGACCGGCGCGGGTGTAGGACACTGTACAGCTACCGTGTATCAGGGTACACGGTGGTCTGGTGTACCAGTACAGCCCCAGGCCAGGTGCTCCTCTTTGTTCCTGACCTGTGACCCGTGTGTCATGACCTGTGAGCAACCTTCACTCTCTCACGATGTCTTCTGTGTCCTGCTGTGTCATCTTCTATGTCCTACTATGTTCTATTCTGCTGTGCCCTTTTCTGCTGTGACCTCCTCTGCTGTGCCCTTTTCTGCTGTGACCTCCTCTGCTGTGCCCTTTTCTGCTGTGACCTCTTATACCGTGATCTCTTCTGCTACGCTTGTGCTGATAAAGCTACAAGAATTAACAGCAGAGGACAAAGCAGGTCATCCTCTGCTCCGGAACAGCTTTACCAACACGCTATGTATCCCCGAGCAGCATGATGGGACGGGAAAGCAGGAACCGGAAACAATGGCAGTCTCCCCCCTCCCCCCATGCTACACACAGTGGCAGAACTCGTATGTTCACTTTGACCGCAAGTTTGCTTCGTGTTTTGTAAGTGTTATCATTGTCACTAAAGCTTTTCTGGGCCATGACTCGTTCGAGGGACCTTGTGGTCTGCTCATCACTCATCGGGATACATGGGAGAGTAAGCTGGGAGATGAGTTTACTGGGTCTGGTAAAACACAAGCTTTCACTAGGTGGTGAGTGTGATGATACAAGCTCTCACTGTGAGTGTGGTGATACAAGCTCTCACTGTGAGTGTGACGATACAAGCTCTCACTGTGAGTGTGGTGATACAAGCTCTCACTGTGAGTGTGGTGATACAAGCTCTCACTGTGAGAGTGATGAAACAAGCTCTCACTGTGAGAGTGATGATACAAGCTCTCACTGTGAGTGTGATGATACAAGCTCTCACTGTGAGTGTGACGATACAAGCTCTCACTGTGAGAGTGATGATACAAGCTCTCACTGTGAGAGTGATGATACAAGCTCTCACTGTGAGTGTGATGATACAAGCTCTCACTGTGAGTGTGACGATACAAGCTCTCACTGTGAGAGTGATGATACAAGCTCTCACTGTGAGTGTGATGATACAAGCTCTCACTGTGAGTGTGACGGTACAAGCTCTCACTGTGAGTGTGATGGTACGAGCTCTCACTGTGAGTGTGACGGTACAAGCTCTCACTGTGAGAGTGATGATACAAGCTCTCACTGTGAGTGTGATGATACAAGCTCTCACTGTGAGTGTGACGGTACAAGCTCTCACTGTGAGAGTGATGATACAAGCTCTCACTGTGAGTGTGACGGTACAAGCTCTCACTGTGAGAGTGATGATACAAGCTCTCACTGTGAGTGTGACGGTACAAGCTCTCACTGTGAGAGTGATGATACAAGCTCTCACTGTGTGATGATACAAGCTCTCACTGTGAGTGTGACGGTACAAGCTCTCACTGTGAGAGTGATGATACAAGCTCTCACTGTGTGATGATACAAGCTCTCACTGTGAGTGTGATGATACAAGCTCTCACTGTGAGTGTGACGGTACAAGCTCTCACTGTGAGTGTGACGGTACAAGCTCTCACTGTGAGTGTGACGGTACAAGCTCTCACTGTGAGTGTGACGGTACAAGCTCTCACTGTGAGTGTGACGGTACAAGCTCTCACTGTGAGTGTGGTGATACAAGCTCTCACTGTGAGTGTGGTGATACAAGCTCTCACTGTGAGTGTGGTGATACATGCTCTCACTGTGAGAGTGATGATACAAGCTCTCACTGTGAGTGTGACGGTACAAGCTCTCACTGTGAGTGTGACGGTACAAGCTCTCACTGTGAGTGTGATGATACAAGCTCTCACTGTGCTGGTGAGTGTGATGAGCCTGTCTGTATCTCCCCCATCCCATATATCCCTCCCCCTACCTTCGTATTCAATATTCCCTCCCTGTTCCATCTTTCTCTACCCTTCCTATTTCATCTTCCCCTTCCCATACTTTCAGCTTTTTTCCCTCTATGCAAACTTATATTATTATATTCCTTCACAAAATGTGTGTTTTTCTCTACCTCCTCTGTTTACTGTTCCTCTTCCTCCTCCTCTTCCTCCTTCTCTTCCTCCTCTCCTCTTCTCTCTCTTCCCGCCCCAGCTCCTCCCTCATCCTCATTCTCAAATCGTGAAACCTGGAGAGAGAAATGTGTAGGATGGGGATGAATTATCCTCCAAGTTCAGCCTTCGATGTGACCGTTTTTTGTACAGTCAGATGTTTTGTGTTTACCTATTTGTGCCTGTAGGATCGAGTGACTTAGCTCTTGGACCCCACCTGTCTAACCCTCAGTTGTCTAATGTACTGACTTCCAACTTATTTTTCTCTATCATACCAACTATATATATATATTTATCTCTTGCATACATGTTAAGAGGAAGCAGCCCGCAATAATTGTCTAATTCTCAGGTTACCTATTTATTGTTAGGTGAACAAAGGCATCAAGTGAAATAAACGGCCCATTTATCTCAACCGGGAATCGAACTCGGGTCCCTTGATTGCGTGTCGCGGATGCTGACCACTCGGCCGTGTGTGTGTGTGTGCTAGAAATATATGTAGTTAGTAGATATGATAGAGGAAACAGGTTATGAGTCATTACATTAGACAACCGACAGCTTAAAAGGCGGAGTCCAAGAGCAAGCAACTCCATCCTGCAGGCACAAATAATAAATATAAATAATAAATACACACACAAAAACACATTTATGCTCATACACCACAGAGAGAGAGAGAGAGAGAGAGAGAGAGAGAGAGAGAGAGAGAGAGAGAGAGAGAGAGAGAGAGAGAGAGAGAGAGAGAGAGAGAGAGAGAGAGAGAGAGAGAGAGAGAGAGAGAGAGAGACAGAGACAGAGAGAGACAGAGAGACAGAGAGACAGAGAGAGAGGTTGATAATTGTAAATGGAAATATTCCTGCAGAGGACAGAGAGAAACTCCTGATTGCCTACTTAGAAACTTCAAAAGGTTGCAAACAAATTGTACCTGGCACACAGGTGTGTGTCAACACACTTATGAGCAGCCAAACGTAAATGCAACTTCATAAATTTCACAGATTTTCAATTCAATAGTCAATGACATCCAGGAAGGTGACTATATAGACACTCAGATACATATAAGTGTTTTGGAGGAGGATGGAAATAACCAAGAGGTTGACCAGACCACACACTAGAAGGTGAAGGGACGACGACGTTTCGGTCCGTCCTGGACCATTCTCAAGTCGATTGTGATGAGGAGGTAGAGACAGGCAATAAATAGGCAAGAGAGAGCTGAGGAGCAAAGTAAGGTGTAGGGGATAGTAGTAATAATGAGAACTGATGTTCAACCAAGAGGTTGAGCACGGATCCAACAAACCCAGAGATGAGTGAGCACCAAAAAGGAGCACATAGAGCCTACACGTATAATTACCAGCAAGAACAAATGCAGAATGTAGCACATGAAAAGATAAGAAAAAGCCAGAACGCAAACTCTGAACCTCTCGATATTATTCATGTGGTACATGCAAATGCAGGTTTTCACGAAGAACTAATGGACTATGCAAATATAAGCATCCCAAAAAGTTACAATATTCTCAATACTTGTAAATATTACAAAAATTTAACTTTTTGCCATGCAAAGTTGGGTAAAAAGTTCACTAAATAAAAGAGCATGATATGACAGAGACTGTTATAAATTTCATATTAGAGGAACCAGGTGAATAAAACAAACTGAACTTGAGAAAATTCACTATGAAAGAATCGCGCATCTTTACTTAGCTTCTAAATACCACAAATGAAGTGGTATTATTATTATTATTATTATTTTTCTACCACAGACGTGGCCAGACATTTACAATGCTAACCAGCATATATACATTTTCTTCTGTCCTCCATGGACAGGGTTAGAGAAGTGTTAAACATATAGTTCAAGGGTTTATTGAACACTCAACCACAGAAGGTGATTCGGTGCTTTTAAAATGCTAAGCTAACCTACATACGTAAATACATAGATAATGAAGTGGTGGAAGTGCTGATAATCAAAATGAAAATCTTAAACTTAGTGATTGATCTTGAATATATATATCACCAGATGGAAATCCTCAGCAGTTTAAAGACCAACTTATGAAAATAGAACTTGCTTAGATCACCTAACAAACTCTGCCCCAAACATCATCTTGCTTTGTGACTTCAATTTATGGCATCTAAAATTTTAAAAATATAGTAAATACAGTTATATGAAAGAGAATCCTAGGAAACCGTCAAAATGAAGTCAAACAAATGACCTAAGAAATGTATGACATATTTACCTTAAACTAGAGAATAATGAAACCAACTAGAAAACACCCTAGACTATATTTTTACAATGATGGACTGATGAGGAATATAATGATTACAAAATACATATTAATTGGATCACAACTTAAGTGAAATTCACACAAGCGTGGCGAGTAATCCTGTACGACCAGACTCTCATAAATTTTAATCATAAATTGATTAACTGGGAACTAATAAACCAAGACTTATAGATAAATATGGAAGAACAGTTAGACAATGCCAACCTAAATCAGTGCCTAGAGAAAATAGGTACAGTAACCCCTAGATATATGCACAAGTCGCATACAATTAAGAGAACAAAAAACAAAGAGAAACGGTGCAAATTGGAACGAGAACGAGAGTTTCTCTGTAAGTGAAGAAAACAAACTGTAGAACAACGCGAACCTTCTTCATTCACTCTATCACAAGAATGACAGGAAAGGCTATGTAGACAAATAGAAAAAATTCCACTAAAGGTACAAGAATTATGTAAAATTGAGGCGAGGCGAGGATAGAATATTGTTGCACACCAACAGCCTCATTCAAAGCTGGAGACGTTGCTGACCTGGAGAACGTGCAGAGATATTTTGCTGCTAGAATCCATTCAATAAAACATTTAAATTATTGGGAACTTCCAAAATAGGCATTCTCTAGAGCGCCAGCGAGAGATACATAATAGTTTACACTTCTAAATAGTAGAGAGAGACTGTTTCCAAATTTGCACGCATAAATATCTCTTCACGAGACCAGAAGGCATGGCAGGAAATGCAGAATACCCCCCTTTGACAAGCGGAGGTGCAATAGGTACGCTGAGAGAGAACTCTATCAACATCAAGGGCCCAAGACTTTTCAACACTCCCTCTGTACATAAGGGAGTATGTACCTGGCAGGCCTCTCACAGGGTTGTAAGAGAGACCTTCATAAACACCTCTAAAGAATACCTGATCAACCGGGCTGTCATTCATACGTCAAACTGCGAGCAGCGACTTCCAACAAACTGGTTAACCAGACCACCAACCAGGAGGCTGGCCGGAGACCGGGTCGCTGGGGACGTTGATTCCCGGAACTGACGATAGGTAGGTAAATTAACGGACTAAAAGGTGGACGACGAGGAAGGGTAATGTAAATACAGACAGACGTTCAGTACAGGAGGGGAGAATATATAGGTAAAAACTGCAGCTGTGGTCAGACAAACGTGTCTGGGTATAAAATATTCAAGACCCACACACACGCTCAGGAATTGTAAACCTGAGATTCGAGATGTAACCCTCCCCCCCCCAACCCCTCCCCCCTCCATCCCCACACACGTACACACACACACACACACACACACACACACACACACACACACACACACACACACAAATGAAAAGTTAGAGGTTTGCAAGGAGACTCGTATATATATATATATATATATATATATATATATATATATATATATATATATATATATATATATATATATATATATATATATATATATATATATATATTAGTATATTTTGGTAGCAGTCTTTCCTGTAGACATATATTATTAAATATGACCGAAAAAGTAAGATTAATAATTCTAACACGAATTTCCTCAATCTTTCGTACATTACGCTTCACTGTTGGAGGTAAATCAAAAATCAATTCTCCAAAATTCATTTTTATTTCTAGTCTGACGCGACACGGGCGCGTTTCGTAAAACTTATTACATTTTCAAAGACTTTAGTTCACAAATACACAACTGAATAGAACTTACGTATCTCCGATTTTATATCAACATTTGAGTGAGGTGGAAGGGGTGATGTGGCATTAACACAAGACAGAACAAAATGTGGTATTAATAGGGTATTAATTTCATCAACACAAGACAGAACAAGAGTATTAATAGGGTATTAATTTCATCAACACAAGACAGAACACGAAACAATGGATATTGAATAGAAGTGTTTGTAGAAAGCCTATTGGTCCATATTTCTTGATGCTTCTATATTGGAGCGGAGTCTTCAGGTGGGTAGAATATAGTTGTGCAATAATTGGCTGTTGATTGCTGGCAATCAACCCAGCAATCAACAGCCAATTATTGCACAACTATATTCTACCCACCTCAAGACTCCGCTCCAATATAGAAGCATCAAGAAATATGGACCAATAGGCTTTCTACAAACACTTCTATTCAATATCCATTGTTTCGTGTTCTGTCTTGTGTTGATGAAATTAATACCCTATTAATACTCTTGTTCTGTCTTGTGTTGATGAAATTAATACCCTATTAATACCACATTTTGTTCTGTCTTGTGTTAATGCCACATCACCCCTTCCACCTCACTCAAATGTAGATATAAAATCGGAGATACGTAAGTTCTATTCAGTTGTGTATTTGTGAACTAAAGTCTTTGAAAATGTAATAAGTTTTACGAAACGCGCCCGTGTCGCGTCAGACTAGAAATAAAAATGAATTTTGGAGAATTGATTTTTGATTTACCTCCAACAGTGAAGCGTAATGTACGAAAGATTGAGAAAATTCGTGTTAGAATTATTAATCTTACTTTTTCGGTCATATTTAATAATATATATATATATATATATATATATATATATATATATATATATATATATATATATATATATATATATATATATATATATTTATATTCCTACTATTTTTACACTTATAAAATATTTTCTAACAACTCTGTGGCTCTTCTATTTCACGTCGTGTCCACCCTCCTGTTCAATCGGTAATCATCGTGAACAATTCCTCATTTACCACCCTATTAATCACCCTGAGTTTGTTATATTGTGCCAGTGGACCAGTGTGTCTCACTTGACTTGAGGCGCCGGAGTCCACTAGACGGGTACAAACACTCAGGTAGAGGACACCTTAGATCTTATCAAGACTTCTGTTGCACCTCCATAACAGGGTTGTTGATTCGTGGAACCATTTACCGCGAAACGTAGTGGAGGTGGGGGTCCCTCGATTGTTTCAAGCGTGGGTTGGACATGTATATGAGTGGGATTGGGTGGTTATAAATAGGAGCTGCCTCGTTTGGGCCAATAGGCCTTCTGCAGTTACCTTTGTTCTTATGTTGTGTTTGGTGAAGCCTTCTCGTGAGGGAAGGGGGTAGACCATTATGTGACTGTCGTGTATAATGACATCTGCCACAGCCTGGTTGATCAATATACTGATCTGACTGCTTGTTATCTCCCAAGTACTAATTCTGAATTATTTTACCAGGCTCTACAGGCACTAGTGACGGGTTGCTTCCCAATTTCCTTCAAGTCATGACACTCCGAATCCTCACTTGGAGATATCACAGTGAAGATGACCTGTCACTCTTAGCACAGGTTTACTGAGGTTAGAGTGAGGCGCGGAGAAGGGGTACGACTCCTGTCTTCAAGCTAACAGCTTGATTTGTGTAGTATAGTGCCCAGGCTTTCCAGCCTTATGTTGCTTTGTTACGTGTAGAGAGATTGCTCAAAGGCAACGATCAAAGCTTCATTAAGTTATCTTGAGATGATTTCGGGGCTTTAGTGTCCCCGCGGCCCGGTCCTCGACCAGGCCTCCACCCCCAGGAAGCAGCCTGTGACAGCTGACTAACAACCAGGTTGGTGGACGCTTAGAATTACTTGAATGAATTAAGAGGATCGTGATTTTTTTTAGTGCATAATTTGAGATGTGTTTCCTTTGTTTCAATATATGCAAATTCAGGTGGAAATAACTTTCCGTCGAGCTTCCATAAATTCAGTTGAACATTGAACAGAGAAGATAACGTTAATCCCAGGAAGTAAAAACCTCCCATATGAGAGAATATGATAAGTTTGTTTACATTCTCTAGAAAGACGAAGATTAAGGGGGAGATATACTTGAAGTCTACAGGTGGATGCAACGAAGTCAGTGTTGCAGAGTGTCACACTAACGTGGCCGGTCACACTTAACCCGAACCACACATGTGACAGCTTTGGTGACGACGTTTCGATCCTTGAAGAGTCGACGTTTTAATCCTTGTAGAGTCGACGTTTCGATTCTTGTAGAATCGACGTTTCGACTCCTTGTAGAGTCGACGTTTCGATCCTTGTAGAGTCGACGTTTCGATCCTTGTAGAGTCGACGTTTCGACTCCTTGTAGAGTCGACGTTTCGATCCTTGTAAAGTCGACGTTTCGATCCTTGTAGAGTCGACGTTTCGATCCTTGTAGAGTCGACGTTTCGATCCTTGTAGAGTCGACGTTTCGATCCTTGTAGAGTCGGATCTAAGGAAGAAAGGGAATGAAGGTATTATAATGGAAGAGAGGAGGTGAGGTGCGAGTGGATAATAAAAGCCGTGAATACTAAACGAACAAATCCACAAGGGCCGTGACGAGGGTTCGAACCTACGTCCGAGAGCATCCCAGACGCTACCTTAGTCACGCCACTTAAGTGTCGTGAATACTAAACTAAAGGAAAGTGAACAAAGTAAACAGAGTGGCGAAATATAGTAGATACAATAACTAAAAAAAGGAATGGAAAAAAATTCAACAAAGAACCGAATTAGAGACGTAAAGAGAGAGAGAAGATAACGAAGGAAAGCACAGAAGGACAGGTGGCTAAATCAGATCAGGTTTGTTAAGATTAGAGGCATATTAATAACGGTGTTAAATAGTCACAAAATAATGTGAAATACTTGATTGTAGGATTGTTTCGTGTGACTGTTATATGTGTTATATATGTGTTATATGTATATATGTGTTATATGTATATATGTGTTATATGTATATATGTGTTATATGTATATATGTGTTATATGTATATATGTGTGACGGTTATATATGTGACGGAGTTTGAGGGGATCTCCCTTCATCCATCCTCCCCCCCCCCCCGTCCCATCCCACATCCTGACCCCTTCCAAGTGCTATATAGTCGTAATGGCTTGGCGCCTACCCCTGATAACTCCCTCGTTCTTATCTATATCCACCTTCCGGCACTCTCGGTCGTAGTCCTAAGGGCCCGAATTCGATTCCCAGCCGAGGCCCAAAACAAATGGGTAGAGTTTCTTTCACTTGATGCACCTGTTCACCTAGCAATTACTAGGTATCTGGGAGTACCAGCTTCTAGAAGCCGCATCCTGGAGACGTGTGTTGTGTGAAATATAGAAAAAGATAAATATATTAAGTAGACATGATAGATGAAAATAGGTTGGGAATGAGTACATTAGACGACCATAACGGTTGGAAAGCCGGGGTCCAAGAGCTAACAGCTCCATACTACAGGTACAGTTAGTAAATACACTAGGTGCATAAAACTAATATAAATATCATTGAACATGACGAAAATGCTAAACATCAAGGTGGTGGTGGTAGATTTTGGTAGTGGAGGTGGTGGTAGATTTTGGTAGTGGTGGTGGTAGATTTTGGTAGTGGTGGTGGTAGATTTTGGGGGGGTTGGTGGTGGTAGATTTTGGTAGTGGTTGTGGTGGTGGTGAATTTTTAAGGAAGTTTTGGGTGTTAGTATGAAGTAGCTGAAGGGATAGTGTGAGTTCGTCCCCCTCCCTCCCAGTTACCCCCCCCCCCCTCGCCCCCACATAAAAAACCTAGAAGCAGTTACTATGGCCTGTGGAGGGGGGGCGGTGGGGCACTTCATCAGCTGCTGCGCCCCCCAGTGTCGTACGGGGCGCCCTTATGGACCATCCGCATGGGGGATTTTGCTTAATTGAATAAAACTAAGGTTGGTTAGTATCCTGCACCGTGTTCCTGCAGCTCTCTTTCTCTCTCTCTCTCTCTCTCTCTCTCTCTCTCTCTCTCTCTCTCTCTCTCTCTCTCTCTCTCTCTCTCTCTCTCTCTCTCTCTCTCTCTAAATTTAGATTGTCTATCTGTTCACCCTTGCACCGTGATTCCTGTTGGGTGCGTGCCCAACATGGTCGGATCAGGGTTTGCTACAAATCACGAGAGAACACCATGCCACCACCAACAATGATCTCGGCACTAACGCTGGCTCCTATCCTCCTAAATAATTTAATTTAGTTTTTAAATAATTTTGCTTATAGTATTGCGAAATATAAGGCTCAGATGGAACATCTCCTGAGCCAGGTGAGTACGACGGGCTCGCCATAGCCTGTGCTGCTTGGAATTTTTTGATGCGAGTAGCTGAATCTAAAACAACAATTCACAGATGTTGGGTAAATGAACAGACGTGTTCTACTGGACATACTTTACCCTGTAGTATCTGCTTCTTCTTGAGTTGATTTCGGGGCTTAGTGTCCCCGCGGCCCGGTCCTCCTCCAGGCCTCCACCCCTCTATAAATTCTCACGAGACACTGCTCCATGTCGTGCCCACACGGCCTACAGTGACAAGGGGGATACATATTGATACATAGTACCATGTGATACATACTGACATGTGGTATACACTGACACATGTGATACACACTGACACATGTGGTGTACACTGACACATGTGATACATATTGACGTATGATACATACTGACATGTGGTATACACTGACACATGTGATACACACTGACACATGTGGTGTACACTGACACATGTGATACATATTGACGTATGATACATACTGACATGTGGTACACAGTGACGCATGTGATACATACTGACATATGATACACAGTAACACATGTGACACATACTGACAGACACGTTATAAAGACTGACCTGTCATACTGTTATGAAAGCGAAGATAACATGCACCCATAAGTTTATTACAACATTTATCGCACAACCAGACTGTGTGTAATCTTCAAGATATATATATATAATGTTTGTGTATCATGTAAAGTATTACACTTGTAAAAATGGAATAGTTTGCCGAGACTATAAATTAATATTGCTTGGTCTTATTATCTAATATTCCAGCAGTTAACTTAACTCTGTTATTACGGCAATATTGCTATTACCTTTGTGCAATTGAGTATATTAAGTTGGAAAGAGGAAGTTTCTTGTACCTTGAGGTTACCTTGAGGTGTTTTCGGGGTTTAGCGTCCCCGCGGTACGGTCGTCGACCAGGCCTCCTCGTTGCTAGACTGGTCAACCAGGCTGTTGGACGCGGCTGCTCGCAGCTTGACACGTATGAGTCAAAGCTTGGTTGATCAGGTATCCTTTGGAGGTGCTTGACGAGTTCTCTCTTGAACACTGTGAGGGGTCGGCCAGTTATGTCCCTTATGTGTAGTGGAAGCGTGTTGAACAGTCTCGGGCCTCTGATGTTGATAGAGTTCTCTCTCAGAGTACCTGTTGCACCTCTGCTCTTCAACGGGGGTATTCTGCACATCCTGCCATGCCTCCTGGTCTCATGTGATGTTATTTCTGTGTGCAGGTTTGGGACCAGTCCCTCTACTATTTTCCACGTGTAAATTATTATGTACCTCTCCCGCCTGCGCTCAAGAGAATACAGATTTAGACTCTTTAGTCGGTCCCAGTAGTTTAGATGTTTTACTGAGTGGATTCTAGCAGTAAAGGATCTCTGCACGCTCTCCAGGTCAGCAATTTCTCCAGCTTTGAAAGGGGGCTGACATTGTGCTGCAGTACTCCACTCTAGAGAGCACTAGCGTCTTGGACGATCTGTGTTCACTTTCAGTGTTCTTGTCTTTGTTTCCCTGTCTGTTCCTTGTTAAAGAGGCTGTTCATGTCCACATTGTCCATTCGCCTCAGTATCTTTTATATTATGACCATGTCCCCCTCTATTTCTTCTCTCCTGCGTGTGTGTGTGTGTGTGTGTGTGTGTGTGTGTGTGTGTGTGTGTGTGTGTGTGTGTGTGCGTGTGTGTGTGTGTGTGTGTGTGTGTGTGTGTGTGTGTGTGTGTGTGTGTGTGTGTACCTGTGATTTCCTCCCTCTCCCTAACCCTCAGAGGGATTTTCCATAGCTAATAACATTTGTTCTCCACCCTCAGGTGAGTGAGAGTTGCGTGCAAGACCCATCCACCACAACAGTTGACACGACGAAGGTGAGATCGTTGCGAGCGCCATAACATCAACGGAGTCCCTGTACCTGCATGATGGCTCAGAGCGGAAACGATTGCGACGTTGGGCATCTTGACTTTGGCTAAAGCTTTTGATAGTGCTCCTTATGAAAGACTGAGTACAATGATAGAGCCTCGTGGTATTTGGGGAAAGCTATCTTAATGTGGATAAGGGGTATGGTTGGATAAGGACATGTGGATAAGGGCATTGAAAAACCATTGTAAGTGTGGGTGTGGAGTACCCCAGGGCCCTGCCCTGGGACCTCTGTCTTTACCTTGTATATTAAGAATATAGATACAAGGATTTAATTGATTTATTTTCAAATTTGTAGACTATACAAAAATCGAGCCGGGAAATAAGTTTAGAAGATTCAAAAACCATAGTGACCATTATGCTTACTGTGCTCCTGAGACCATGGTCAGCAGTGTTCTCCTGAGACAGTGGTCACTACTGTGCTCAGGAGACCATGGTCACCATCCCCCCCCCCCCCCCGCAGCCCTCTCCTCCAAACATAACCCCCAATATTTACAAAAAGGGAGAGACACACAAGACAGTAATTAAGAGTACGGTGTAACAAACTCAGTATTTCGTGTAAAATACTGGAAAACGTAATCAGTTTGAAAATAGTTGAGCATCTAACGAGAATCTGCTGTAGAAGAATGGTCAGTATGGGCTCAAAAAAGGGAAAGTCGTGCCCGACAAGCTTGGAGTTCTATGAGAGGGTTTTCTAACATAAGACAGGCAGAGGAAGGCTGGGTAGACTGTATTTTGCTAGGCTGTCAGAAATCATTTGACACTGCTCCTCTTGGAAGGCTGCAGGTGGTCAGGGGTGGAGAGACAGGCTGGGATAACTGGGGGAAACACTGAACTGAGTGAGGGAGTACTTGAAAGGACACAAAGACAGTCACACAGTCAGAGAAGAAGGTTTCAAGCTGGATAAATGTGACAAGTGGGGCCCGACAAGGCTCGGTCCTGGGACCACTGTCGTTCCTAATTTATGTGAATGACCTCCCCGAGGGAGTGAGCTTATACATGCTAGTGTTTACTGATGACGCAAAACTGATGAGGAATGTAAAAATAGAAGAGGACTGTAGGAAGTTACAGGAGGAGCTTGACAAACTCCAGGACGGTTAAACAAATGGCTGGGAGAATTCAATTCCAACAATTGTAAGGTAATGAAGATGGTAAAGGAAGAGACGAGACCAGAAGGCATCTACACCATAAGGGGAAAGGCAACTACAGGAATCAGAAAGTGAGAAAGATTTTGAAATGAATATAGTTGCAACACTAATACTGGAGGCACATATAAACAGGATAACATCAGTAGCATATGGGACGCTGGCAAATATAAGAACATCATTTAGAAATCAGGAGTCTTTCAATGCATTCTACATAACATCTGTTAGATCAATACAAGCATGCGCATCACAGGCATGGAGTCCGCACCTTGTGGAACAAAAAACAAAATTTGCAACAAGATTGATGCTAAAGCTAAGCA
Source organism: Procambarus clarkii (assembly GCF_020424385.1). NCBI lineage: Eukaryota > Metazoa > Arthropoda > Malacostraca > Decapoda > Cambaridae > Procambarus > Procambarus clarkii. The sequence goes on along the minus strand of NC_059608.1, from coordinate 2,896,844 downwards.
CCATAAGCTACGAAAATAAGCTAATGGATCTAAATCTCACAATCCTAAAGGATAGAAGGAATAGAGGGGATATGGGGACAACATACAAGATACAGAGTGGAATAGATATGGTGGAGATGGATTACCTCTATAAATTGAAAGGAGGACAAGAACACAGACAAATGTAAGGAAATACTTGTACCCTGTACGTGTGGTCAACAAGTGAATACACTACAAGGAGAAGTTGGCGAAGCCACCTCCAACCACAAGGCCAGAGTCGACAAGGAATTTGAACGTCAGAATATTTCAACTGTAATGGAGCAGGAACAAGGCTGTTAGACGGAACATCAAGACCTGCAGATCTCACTGTCTCTTAGACACTGTGAGGAAAGTGCCCCCCTCACCACCTCCACCACCACCAGCGCCCCGTCTCTACACTCCAGCCAAGGCTCTCGAAGACATTATTTAAGTCTTTTAAGACGTTATTTAAGTAAGGAAGCAAAAACTTTTTTGTCTATTTTTTTTTTTTTACATTTTCTCAAAGGAAAATATCGAGACAGGAAATGGACCAAGTTGGAATTATTGTGAAGTAGAAACTGCTGGAGGCTTCAGTTTTGTAGGTACTTTCTGGGCTCAGGGAAGGGGGGTGTTAGGGGTAGTGAGGGTGGGTGGGTGAAGGGGGGAGGGGGGGAGTGTAGTGTGTCAGGGAGGGCGTGGTGGGTGGGGGAGGTAGGGAGTGCCAAGGGAGATGGTAGGGAGTGCCAAGGGAGATGGTAGGGAGTGCCAAGAGAGGTGGTAGGGAGTGCCAAGAGTGGTGGTAGGGAGTGCTAAGGGAGATGGTAGGGAGTGCCAAGGAAGATGGTAGGGAGTGCCAAGGGAGATGGTAGGGAGTGCCAAGGGAGATGGTAGGGAGTGCCAAGTGAGATGGTAGGGAGTGCCAAGAGAGATGGTAGGGAGAGCCTAGAGAGATGGTAAAGAGTGCCAAGGGCGATGGTAAAGAGTGCCAAGGGAGATGGTAGGGAGAGCCTAGAGAGATGGTAGGGAGTGCCAAGGGAGATGGTAGGGAGAGCCTAGAGAGATAGTAGGGAGTGCCAAGGGAGATGGTAGGGAGTGCCAAGAGAGATGGTAGGGAGAGCCTAGAGAGATGGTAAAGAGTGCCAAGGGCGATGGTAAAGAGTGCCAAGGGAGATGGTAGGGAGTGCCAAGGGAGATGGTAGGGAGTGCCAAGGGCGATGGTAAAGAGTGCCAAGGGAGATGGTAGGGAGTGCCAAGGGAGATGGTAGGGAGTGCCAAGAGAGATGGTAGGGAGTGCCAAGGGTGGTGGTAGGGAGTGCCAAGCAAAATAGTCAGGAGTGCCACATATAAAAGCGAGCAAAGAACATTTGAACTTTAAATTGTTATATATATATATATATATATATATATATATATATATATATATATATATATATATATGGTAGCAGTCTTTCTTGTAAACATATGTTGTTGAATATGACCGAAAGGGTAAGATTAATGATTCTAACACGAATCTTCTCAATATTTCTTACGTTTTTCTTCACTGTCGGGGGTAATTGAAAAATTAACTCTCCAAAGTTCATTTTCACATTTTTATTTATGGTCTGACGCCTAGAAGCGTTTCGCAAGACTTCTTACATTTTCAAAGACTGATTTTTATGTACTCCGTTTCATGCTTATATTTGTTTTTGGGTGAGGTGATAGGATACAAATGTTTTTGGGTGAGGTGACAGGAAACAAATCAATGGGAAAAGACAGAACACGAAACAATGGGTATATAGGTATATAACCATGGGTATACATTTTATCTTCTTGCTTCTGTGCTGGTTCAGGGTCTTGAAGTGGGTAGAATGTAATTATGTGTTAATTGGCTGTTGATTGCTGGTTTTGACTTTTTGATGTGTAGGGCCTCGCTGATGTCGAGTCTCCTGTTATCGTTGTATCTGTCGATAATTTCTGTGTTGCTTGTTAAGATTTCTCTGGTGATGGTCTGGTTGTGTGAGGAGATTATATGCTCCTTGATGGAGCCCTGTTGTTTATGCATTGTTAATCGCCTAGAAAGAGACGTTGTTGTCTTGCCTATATACTGAGATCTTTGGGGCTGACAGTCCCCAAGTGGGCATGTGAAGGCATAGACGACGTTGGTTTCTTTCAAGGCGTTCTGTTTGGTGTCTGGAGAGTTCTTCATGAGTAGGTTGGCCGTTTTCTTATTTTTGTAGTAAATTGTTAATTGTATCTTCTGATTTGTGGCTGTGGGGATAACGTTCCTATTAATAATATCTTCTAGGCGTCAGACCATAAATAAAAAAATGAACTTTGGAGAGTTAATTTTTCAATTACCCCTGACAGTGAAGAAAAACGTAAGAAATATTGAGAAAATTCGTGTTAGAATTTTTTATCTTGCCCTTTCGGTCATATTCAACAACATGGGAGCTGGGCCATTACACCGAGCACAGGACAGTGAGTCACATTCAGAGTTCTGGACTTAGAACTCGAATCCATCCAGTCCTTTCCCGACCGGGTGTGGTCAGGGGGAGACTTCCCCCCCCCCAGACCCCTCCCCCAGACGCCCCCCCCCCCAGACGCCCCCCCCAGACCCCTCCCCCAGACGCCCCCCCCCCAGACCCCTCCCCCAGACCCCTCCCCCAGACCCCCCCAGACCTCCCCAGACCCCCCCCCTGGCCAGTCTGGACCTTGATGAGCTGCGGGGTGTGTGTGTATGGTATCTATGTATACCATACCATCTGTGTATGGTATCTGTGTATACCATACCATCTGTGTATACCATACCATCTGTGTATGGTATCTGTGTATACCATACCATCTGTGTATGGTATCTGTGTATATCATACCATCTGTGTATGGTATCTGTGTATGGTATCTGTGTATACCATACCATCTGTGTATGGTATCTGTGTATGGTATCTGTGTATACCATACCATCTGTGTATGGAATCTGTGTATACCATACCATCTGTGTATGGTATCTGTGTATACCATACCATCTGTGTATGGTATCTGTGTATACCATACCATCTGTATGTGATTTGTGTAAATGTCAGGGATTCAGTTTTAATCGTGAATTAACCAACATTCAGTCCGTCAACTATTAATGGTACATATACAATAGCTTCATTAATAACTTAATTTGATGTCCTGGAGTCATTGGACTAACCCATTATATAATATATAACATTCTGAATAGATTGATGATTGATAGCGGGTTATCAGTAATGGGGGTTAATTTTAAATTATATTGATCTATATCCCTAGCAGTCTATATAAGCCCTGAGTGGTGGTAGCTCCCGGGCCCCAGACCCTTCCCCGTGTCCCTGATTACTGGCAAGAGTATAAGAGAGAGAGAGAAAGTATATTGGGTTTGGTTCGGACAATTTAACACATCAATTTAGTAACGTTGGGAACGCTGGAGAGGACGAGCTGCTTCACCACCACCTCGTACCCAATTCGGGCTCCCAGGCCAGTTGTATATCTTCCGGAGTCTCAGTATTAGCTGAGAAAATACAATTAGATTCTCCAGTGCTTCTAAATATTATTACTGAAAATACAATTTCTGCGCAGGAAATCCTGGCCTTAAATACACGCTGAAGAATTTCGACCAGTGACGGTGAACTGGGAGAGAATGACGCCGTCTTGTGAGTCTCGTCTGTGGATTGATTTGATTGATTGCTGCCGCCAGAGGCGGCTAGTTTATTGTGCACCCCATACCCATCCTGTGAGCGGTAGCGCAAAAAGCATTACAGAGGGCCCAAAAGCTCTTTATCAGACCTCTTCTTAGATTATTACATAAACAATTTCATCTATCCTTCACACCTTATAGTTACAATGTCAGCTAGTTACAGAGAAACTGCTATTACAAGAGCTATATATTTACAGTACGTCATTATACACTAATGGTAAGTCTTGTCGCTAATACATAATAGTTTGAGCAATGGAGATATTACAGAGTCATAGGGGAGCTTCTGTTTATTATTAGTCCTCACAATACACTACTTGTTTCTTCATCTCATATGTCGTTTATGTACTGGAAGCGAAATATGGATACAGTGCAAGGATTTCAGGTAATTTATCCATTGTAATAAGATAGGTTGCCATATACTGTGAGGCCTTGGGTGACTCGTGCTTATATGATACCCGGTCCTGTGTAGACGGGACGGTGTTCTGTCTGTGTGGGCGAGTGAACGGTATTATATGTGGGGGGGGGGGATGGAATTATCAAGAGAAAGCTCCAAGCCATTATGGCTATATAGCACTTGGAAGGGGTCAGGATAAGGATCTGGGATGGGACGAGGGGAAGAAATGGTGTTCAACTACTTGGACGGTCGGGGGAGGGGGTAGTGGATGATATTCTGTGGCTGTGTGGGGGGAGGGGGAGTGGACGGTATTCTGTGGCTGTGGAGGGAGATATGATAAATATACATAAATATAAATATAAATGAGACTGGTAAATATACAAACATACCAATCAGTACCCAGTCTATTGGACAATATACAGCATTGTGGTCAATACACGTCCTACAGGTCAATACACGTCCTACAGGTAATACGTCCTACAGGTCAATACACGTCCTACAGGTCAATACACGTCCTACGGGTCAATACACGTCCTACAGGTCAATACACGTCCTACAGGTCAATACACGTCCTACAGGTCAATACACGTCCTACAGGTCAATACTAAAGGCAGAAGCTGACAGATTACAAGTGACTCCTGATCACAGTGTTCCATGAGAGACTAGGAAATGGTCACTGTGTCACTGTTGTCACAGAACTATTACTGCTTTAACATTCAAATTTGGGTACAGTGTGTGCAAGGTCTTCCTGTTGCATTCTGTTGTCCCCCCTTAGCTCTGTGTTGCTTGCAAGCATTGACGTGTGTGTGTATGTGTGTGTGTGTGTGACCATACTTCTTGGGTAGATTCTTCACGTGGAATAGGAATACAAACTGTCTATAGACGAAGTCTCAATGATCACCTCTGCTTTACACTCCCCTCCATCTTCACATTCTTTCTGAACGGGGACCCTTTGTTTCCTCTCCATCCGATATCCCCTTACCCAATTCCTTGTTTTTTTTCAGTTATTCCAGTTTGTATTTCCATCTTATGCACAAGCCGTCTATGAGTAACAGTATCTGTGGATTTTTATTTCCCCTTGACTGCAGTTGCTTGCAACAACGCCACTTTGCAACGGCTGGCGGCTTCAACAATGTCAGTTCAGGTTTAGCAAAGACGAGAGCAATGCGTCGAGGGCCAAGGGTGTGCTATGTCGAGTCGAGGTCCTTCAGTAGGGTGTTATTTGTCGACAGACTTGACCTGCTCCTCAGTCACTTTGGACGTAGGAGTCGCTTCAGGGCAGGAGTGGCACTCTCAATTATCTCCCTCATCAAAAAATTAGTATCAGTGAAGGCATAATAGTGTGAGAGCATGGCACTGTGTCTGTGTTAAGGGCACTTCAGTTGGGAGACAATATTCAAGACCGTTTGATGCAAATATCGTCATGACCTTACTTAGATGACTTACACACTTGATTCATAGAGTACTTCCGTTACTCTACGGGTGGTGTCAGCCAAGTTAATACCGTATCAGAGAGACACTGCCATGCCTCAATTGACCAATCACGTGGGTCACTCGTGGACAGTTCTGTCTTACCACTTCACAGCTAACTAGTCTCAAACATGGCTTTTCGAGCACTGCCGGCTGTATGGGGGAACACGAGAGTGCCGTCTGGACACTCTGGCAATCAGTATGCACAATCAGCAACAATATTGACCTGTCAAGTTGACCGGTCATTACAACATGCGCACACATATCTATATGTGTTGTGTGTATAATATGCACATACACTCTGACGGGTTGGACCACATGGCACCACACACATAATAATCACTTGTTCATCTGAGGTCTGCCTCTAAACTCAGCCTCCACCTGTTACGGTTGTGTAGATAAGGTGAGTAAATCTCTCCCTGATCGGTAGATCGGCACGAAGATAGTCAATAAAATAATAAATCGAAATCAATCACTTAGAGCAAAGCCGGCCTCACACACACACACACACACACACACACACACACACACACACACACACACACACACACACACACATTAGGTGATAGGTGATATTAGGTGAGCACACAGCGCGCAGGACTCGTAATTCTGTGGCGCGGGTTCGATTCCCGCACGAGGCAGAAACAAATGGGCAAAGTTTCTTTCACCCTAAGTGCCCCTGTTACCTAGCAGTAAATAGGTACCTGGGAGTTAGTCAGCTGTCACGGGCTGCTTCCTGGGGTGTGTGTGTGTGGTGTTGGGGAAAAAAAAAAAAAAAAATAGTGAACAGTTGATTGACAATTGAGAGGCGGGCCGAAAGAGCAAAGCTCAACCCCCGCAAAAACACAACTAGTAAACACAACTAGTAAACACACACACACACACACCTCCAGTCATTCCTACAGCTGGCGGAAGATCTGAACGATCGTCGTTCTGGCAGTAGTCGTGCTCGTTGTCTCTCCAACGACCATATCCAGTACATGATACCCATGAGAGGTCAAGCAGGGAGACACGCTTATGGGTCTCTCAGTAGGTAGGGCATGCGGAGGTGTACTCACAATAGCTGAGTGGATCACTTGGAGCGTGGCTGTAGTGGGTCCCCTACAATGGACTTGGTTGACAGTTGAGGCTAGTTACTGGTTCACACACATGGTTCGGGTCGTTACTGGTTCACGCGCAGTTCGGGTCGTTACTGGTTCACACACATGGTTCGGGTCGTTACTGGTTCAAGTGACAAATACAGTGGCGCCTATAGTAAAGACTTCCTTCCTAACTTTCACACTTGATCTGAAGGCACTTAACCTTCAGATCAACCATGGGCGGCACTTTGGATCTCACAATACAATAACTCGGCACTCTACTGTATCGTTAACTCTACCAATCATTGTCATACTGCATAATCAGTGAGTTACACTGCTAACAGTCCTGGGGCCAGATTCGCGAAGCAGTTACGCAAGCACTTGCGAACATGTCCATTTTTTCTCAATCTTTGACGGCTTTGTTTACAATTATTAAACAGTTAACGAGCTCCGAAGCACCAGGAGGCTGTTTATAACAATAACAACAGTTGATTGGCAAGTTTTCATGCTTGTAAACTGTATAATAAATGTAAACAAAGCCGTCAAAAATTGAGGAAAGATGTACACGTTCGTAAGTACTTGCGTAACTGCTTTGTGAATCTGGCCCCTGAAGATTCCGGCTGCTTGCAAGAACATTTCAGCGAATCTGGATGCTGTAGTAAATTTGCTTAGTGACGTACACGAGGTGTTTCTTGTTGTTGATGCATAACAGAGAAAGTACTCTTCTCTAGCGGCAGGTGTGGCTGGCCAGGTGTGGGGGAGCACATCCTGGCCCAACCCTTCTCGCACTTTCTTACAGTCAATATTGACTTATTAAATAAGTGCATATGTGACATACTAATTTATTGTGAATATTTTAGTTTACCTTGAAAAGCTTCATAGAAAACACCGACCTTACCTAACCTTCTTAGTGTGTTAAGATAAGCATCTTATTGCTTTGTAATTACAATTATTACTTAACCTATACCTATAATAGGTTATTATTATTTAATTATTAATTAACCTATACCTATAATATGTTAAGTAATAATTGTAATTACGAAGAAATAAGATGCTTATCTTAACATACTAAGAAGGTTAGGTAAGGTCGGTGTTTTCTATGAAGCTTTTCAAGTTAAACTAAAATATTCACAATAAATTAGTATGTCACATCTGCACTTATTTAATAAGTCAATATTGACTATACGAAAGTGCGAGAACGGGTTGCCTGGTCAACTCCAGCCCTTGTCTGTAAGATTAGCCAGTCAGCGATTAGCTATCTGGTGGAGTGTAGGCCTACTGGTGCATGATAGGTCCACCCGTGGTCACGTGGCCTTGTGACGTAGTGACCACGTCACAGCTGCCAGGGTTGACCGTTGCGGGTGACCTGACCCCCTTAATCTGACCCTTACATGGGGAACTGTGATGTATTGTATTGGTGATCTGTTTCTCTAGATGGGGGGGGGAGGGGGTACCAACTGCTCTGGACCTCTCTTTCTCTCCCCCTATCCCCCCTTTCATCCCATTTTCTCCTCTCCCATCATTTCTACCTAACATACCCCGCTCTTCTTCCCCATTTCCGACCATATCCCCTCTCTCTCTCACTTTTCCTGCCTATCCTTCCCTCTATACATTTCTTGCCCCCCCCCCCTCTCTCTCTCTCTCTCTCTCTCTCTCTCTCTCTCTCTCACACCATGGTAAAGGTGGTAAAGGCAGTTAACGTCCACGAGTAACGAGCTGGTTATAGCAGGGCAGGATGGTGTTCTGAAGGTTTAATGGAGAGTACATGGCGTCGGGGGGAGGGGGGGGAGGGACCTGGGGTGCTGGGACCTGGGGTGCTGGGACCTGAGGTGCTGGGACCTGGGGTGCTGGGACCTGGGGTGTAGGGACCTGGGGTGCTGGGACCTGGGGTGCTGGGACCTGGGGTGCTGGGACCTGAGGTGCTGGGACCTGGGGTGCTGGGACCTGGGGTGCTGGGACCTGGGGTGCAGGGACCTGGGGTGCTGGGACCTGGGGTGCAGGGACCTGGGGTGCAGGGACCTGGGGTGCAGGGACCTGGGGTGCAGGGACCTGGGGTGCTGGGACCTGGGGTACAGGGACCTGGGGTGCAGGGACCTGGGGAGCAGAGCTTGGGGTGCTGGGACCTGGATTGCTGGGACCTGGGGTACAGGGACCTGGGGCGCAGAGCTTGGGGTGCAGGGACCTGGGGTGCTGGGGTCATCTTACACCTTGGCCTTACCGTCTTGGACAAGCTTCGAACCTCAACAGTTAAGCGCGAGTTGAACAACCTGGCATCTTGGGCCCTTCAAACTGCCTAGCTGGTGACGTCACAAGTGGCCTTTGAGTTCACGATTACTTTTATAATATAATTTTAATCTTGTCATATTATAATTGTTATTGGATAATTGTAAAATAATAATTGTTATCGATATGTCTCTGAGCCTTTATTATAAAATTATGCTGCGTCACTGCCAAATGTTTACAGAGAATCTGGTGATATATATATATATATATATATATATATATATATATATATATATATATATATATATATATATATATAAAAACTTGAGTTTTCAGTTGCATATTGTCCTGGGGACCATTCAGGCTTGTTCGCATTTGTGTTCCTCACGTGTGCCCCAAAGAATGAGGTGATTTGGTAAAATGCTATGCCCAAGATAACTATCCGAGTGCCGGCGGTGGGGTGGTTCAAATAGCCTCGGCTATCACCTCATTATGTCCGGTCGTGATGGTCAAGTGGATTAAGGCGTCTTGTACATACCAGTTGCGTTGCTTCTGGGAGTATGGGTTCGAGTCACTTCTGGGGTGTGAGTTTTCAGTTGCATATTGTCCTGGGGACCATTCAGGCTTGTTCGCATATATATATATATATATATATATAACTGAAAACTCACACCCCAGAAGTGACTCGAACCCATACTCCCACAACTGGTATGTACAGGGACGCCTTAATCCGCTTGACCATCACGACCGGACATAAGGAAGTGATAGCCGAGGCTATATGAACCACTTCCCCGCCGGCACTCGGATGGTAATCTTGGGCATAGCATTTTATCAAATCACCTCATTCTTTGGGGCACACGTGAGGAACACAAATGCAAACAAGCCTGAATGGTCCCCAGGACTATATACAACTGAAAACTCACACCCCAGAAGTGACTCGAACCCATACTCCCACAACTGGTATGTACAGGGACGCCTTAATCCGCTTGACCATCACGACCGGACATAAGGAAGTGATAGCCGAGGCTATATGAACCACTTCCCCGCCGGCACTCGGATGGTAATCTTGGGCATAGCATTTTATCAAATCACCTCATTCTTTGGGGCACACGTGAGGAACACAAATGCAAACAAGCCTGAAATATGTGATTTGATAAAATGCTATGCCCAAGATTACCATCCGAGTGCCGGCGGGGAAGTGGTTCATATAGCCTCGGCTATCACTTCCTTATGTCCGGTCGTGATGGTCAAGCGGATTAAGGCGTCCCTGTACATACCAGTTGTGGGAGTATGGGTTCGAGTCACTTCTGGGGTGTGAGTTTTCAGTTGTATATAGTCCTGGGGACCATTCAGGCTTGTTTGCATATATATATATATATATATATATATATATATATATATATATATATATATATATATATATATATATATATATATATATATATCAGAAATCCTATCAGAATCCTGCCTATCAGAAATAGTCCATCAGGGCCACTGCGGGGGATGGAGATGTGTGGGAGATAAGTCATCTCCCTCCAGCCTCCGGGATAAAAATCCCACCTCGCTACAAAATCAGGGCGCTGGTGGCTGAATAGACAGCACGCTGGATACGTAGTCCTGTGGACCGGGGGTTCGATTCCCGGGCCCCGGCGGAAATTGATGGGGAGAGTTTCATTCACCCTGATGCCTCTGTTACCTAGCAATAAATAGGTACCTGGGAGTTAGACAGCTGTTACGGGCTGCTTCCCCGGGGGGTGTGTAACAAAAAGGAGGCCTGGTCGATGACCGGGCCGCGGGGCCGCTAAGCCCCGAAATCATCAAGATAACCTCAAGATAACCTCCCCCGACACGTGACCTGCCACAATTATGATATCAGTAGGTCTGTCGCTGTCTAAGATTCAGCTACTCGGAACAAAAAGTTGTAAGTGGCTCTCAGTGGAAGAACTTCCGCCTCACACAGTGAGGTCGGGGGTTCGAGTCCTCTAGAGTGCCTAAGTGAATAATTGACATATATATTTTTGCATTCAAGTTAGTTCTGGCATTACAGTAGTGGTAGTAACGACATCAGCTCGTAGGGGGCCCCATGTGGGAGGCACCTTTGGTGCCATCAGCCTTCACTCTTGACTCCAGATACATGTAACCCCTTCACCCCCCCCCCTCCCTGACACATATATTTCCCATGCTTCAGTAACTCTGAAGTGTGCTACTTTTATGGGAGGGATATTATTGACCCTCTCTCTCTCTTTCTATCTCTATCTCTTCTCTCTTCTCTCTTCTTTCTTCTCTCTCTCTCTCTCTCTCTCTCTCTCTCTCTGAACAAAAACTACCAAGTAGCACGGGCTAAATATCCAAGTAATATTTGCATCTTGCAGAGATACAAATATTGTTACATGGGATTCTGTTATTTTCATTTTATTAAACGTTTTTTGTTTCTATTGTTTTGGTCTGTTGATGGGGCAAGTAGGCCCCCAGTGTGCGTTATAACCTTATCTTGGTTCTGGGAATTAGTGTCCCCCGTAACCCGGCCTGTGACCAGGCCTCCTGGTTGGTGGTCTGTTCAACCAGGCTGTTGGAGGCCGTGGCTCAGGTAGCCTTTGGAAAGAAAGAAAGAGCTATCAGGAGAAGCGCCAAACCATTACGACTATATAACACTGGGAAGGGATCAGGATTTGGGATGGGATGGGGGGGGGGGGAAGGAAAGATGCCCAACCACTTGGACGGTCGGGGATTGAACACGGACCTGCTTGAAGCGAGACCGTCGCTCTACCGTCCAGCTTTTTGGAGAGGCTAGCTAGTTACGTCCTCTTGTGTTCAGAGGGATAGTATTGAACATTCTTGGTCCCTTAAATGTGGATAGAATTGTCTCTTAACGTGCCTATTACAACTCTGCTGTTTCATCGTGGCCGTCTTCAACTTCCTACCATGTCTCCTGGTGTCGTAAGGAGTTACTTCCCCGTGAAGATTTCGAACCTGCCTCTACTATTTTCCAAGTTCAAATTATTACGCATCTCCCTCAGCTTGCGCTCTAGAGAATACAGTCTGAGACATTTTAAACGATCCCAATAATTTTTCGAATTGACCAGTAAATGACCTCTGCACGTTCTCCAGATCAGTAGTTTCTCCAGCCTTGAATGGGGCTGTTATCGCGCAACAATATTACCAGCGCTGTAATGTGTGCTTCAGTATATATATACCTGGAGGTTGACAACAACCACGGCGCTGCAATGTCCGTATAGAAAGTCATGTTGATCCCAGTCGCACAATACTGCAGCTTCCTGCCACATTTGGACCAGATAAGATGCTGTCTCAGCTGGTGTCACTGGCGGGCGCCCCGGGACGCGCCGGCTCCACTCTCATTCCATCTAAATTGTTGTGTCTTATTGATTTAGGTCGCAGGGGGCTATATTTTCTTTATTGTCTATGTTGGTGTTCTGTTTTATTAGTATAGGCGGCTAAAATACCCTACTATTCAAGCGTGTAATTTAATTAATTAATATATAAGTTTGTCTATAAAAAAAAGATAAAAAATATTTGTGTTTTAAAATAAATTGTCGATTAAAAAACAAATCAAGGGGGGGGGGGGACTCAAAAATTAAAGAACATAATTACGCACAAATAAAACATGTGTGGAACAAACACTTTATTTTTTATTGTGTTTGTTCTTTTTACTTTTTTACTTAGTTTTTTTTTTCATCGTGTGTTTGTTTGTTTGTTCCGCGCGTGTTTTATTTGCGTCATAATATTCTTTAATTGTTTAGCTTCCCTTGAGTTGTGTTTTTGGTGCACTTTGTTGAAGTAATGTTCTGTTTTATTGTGATACTGGATATAACAAGTGAGTGTCTATCATTATATAATATTTGAGTTTCTGTATAATGTGTGACATAGATAATGTGATAATGATTGGTTTAATTTACTCTTACATAGAATCTTTGAATCTTTAGGATCTTAAGTATGATTTTTATTTAGTCCTTATTGTTAATGATGAATGTAATCAAACATAACTTTGTTCATTACAAAAGTTGACTTTGGTATTTTTATCCTTGTCGTTCTGTAATAACTAATGTGATTTTCGGCTCTTCAGAATATAATCATGTTTTCAGTAAGTTGTTTGTTAACTCTCAGTTTTAATTCGTGTTTTCTGTATTTTTAGAACTGATGATGAATAATAGTGAAGATTCGGAACGTTATGATTTTAATTGAAAAGTAAATATTTTAGTTAAACAAGATGTTCATATTGTCAATCGTGTTCCTGTTTATCATGAAATTAAGACCTGCTTCTTAAGTATGTGTGTGTGTGTGACGTGGTCACGGTACTGTGTACGTTTAGGGGTGATCCTGGACGGCATGGGTTCGAATCCTGGCCGGGTCAAAGAGTTATTAGTGATATATATATATATATATATATATATATATATATATATATATATATATATATATATATATATATATATATATATATTGAATTTATATTATACGTAATATATCTCTGAATTGTATCCCTGAATTCTAAATATGTTGTATTGTTGCTGAATCATTTGCAGGGTACAGTATGCAATAATATAATCAGTACGACCTCGTAAATCTTGCCACATATATATACGACCTTGTAAATCTGCCCACTTATATACGACCTCGTAAATCTTGCCACCTAAATACGACCCAGTAAATCTTGCCGCCCCTTTCCGACCTCTTAAATCTTGAAATCATTATACACCTCGTGTACCCATTATACATAATGTGTGTAGGTATGATTAACACCGGGAGCAAGTGTTCGGTGCAGGGATGATTGTGAGGCAGTGATTGTGAGCCGTGAGGTCCACACCTCGACCATCTCTCCAGTGTTGTGTCAAACACACTCCCACCAAAGATGACATCTTGTGCCACCATTAACAAAGAGTCGAGCTGTGTTTCCTGCACTACGAAGGGCTCCCTCCCTCCCTTTAACGTGATGGAGCGTTACAGTGTATACGAGGGGCTTGGCACAAGGGCGTCTGTGCTTCCTGCAGGGGATGGGAGGGATGGGGGTGGGGAGGGAGGGGGGGTGGTGGCGTCTGGTTGTTCTGTGTCACTCTTTCTGTGTCGCATTTTATCATCTGGCTTGAGTTCTGGACAGCTGAAAGTCGGCGGGGTTGTTGTTGCACCAAACAAGTTGAAATGTATAATAGTCTGCAACTTTGATGAAATTGACCTGCATTTGTGTCCTTATGGCTATCCCCGCCTCCCTCCCTCTTCCGTAGTCACAAGATGGAGCGGCTAGTGACCCTTCCCTCCCTCCCTCCCTCCTTCTCTCTCTCTCCCTCCCTACTCTCCCTCTCTCCCTGCACCACGTGCCGTCGCCACAAGCCGCTGCTCGCCGCCCGACACAGTCCACAGTATTTTACGGTTAATTTCGCCCGACGCCTCGACGCCTCCATGATATGGAATTGAAAGTGAACCACGGACAAGGAGGCAAGGAAGGGAGGGAGGCAAGGGAGGGAGGCAAGGAAGGGAGGGAGGCAGGGTAGGGAGAGAAGCAAGGAGGCAAGGAGGGGAAGTGAGAGGCAGGAGAGAGAGAGAGGGGGGGGGGGTGGTAGGTGGTCTGGGTTTTACCTGACACCTTAGTCATTATGGTCGTGAGTGGTGGCGAGGCTCGGAGACCGGGCCCGGGCTCTACACCCACTCCAGGCACTGTGCCACCCTCGCTGGAGTGGCACTCGTGGCACGGCCCTCCCTGGAGGAGCCCCACGAGCCTCCTAGAGACCTCGGGAGGGAGGGAGGAAGAGACCAGGGAGAGATTTAGTGATTAATAAGAGAAATAGACTGTCTATTTATTACTTCCTCCCAACACACGCCACAACACCTCTCCCCCCCCCCTCACCCCCCTACCCCCCCCCCTCACCCCCCTCCCCCCCCCCCCCCCCTCCCCCCCTCCCCCCCCTCCCCCCCCCCCCCCCCTCCCCCCCCCCTCCCCCCCCCCCCAGGGCAGTATTCATGCACAATTCAACACAAAAATCATCAGTAAGAGGATTGTAGAACATTTATGGAGAAGGAGGTCAAGGGCACATTAGTGGAAGCTTGAAGCCAATCTGAGTCGGAGGTGGCGGTGAGTCCCCCTGTCTGGGAGGTGGGCAAGTGCACCGAAGGATGAGGCTGATGAATCCAATTCCATCCACAACTGTAACAAGAAATATGGGGGGAAAACGTTAATGTTGAGAAAGGTAGTTATCGCGTCAGGTGTAAATGGCGGTAGGAGGCGGGGCTGTTGAGCTAGATCTCACTCCCCCGTCGGCACCGATAGGCAAGCGCTGATAGGTAAGCTTCTACGTACCTCACACCCGCTCCCAAGCCACACCTACAGGCCCGACAAACTAAGCCACACCTACACACCACCCAAGCCACACCTACAGGCCCGACACACCAAGCCACACCTACACACCGCTCCCAAGCTACACCTACACGCCCGACACACCACCCAAGCCAAACCCCCCCCCCCTTGTATCAGTAGGGGGGGGGGAGGGGGGAGGCAGGAACCGGGGCAGGTCACATTCTCCTCAATTTCCAGTTTTGAAAAATCATGAGAGTTATTTTATCTTTTGGCGCGTTAATGGCGGACCGGAAGCCTAACACGGCTGGTTGACAGACATTGACCCCGCCAGTCTGGTCGACGGAACTGTTACCTAACTGGTTGACAGACATTGACCGCGCCAGTCTGGTCGACGGAACTGTTACCTAACTGCTTGACAGACATTGACCCCGCCAGTCTGGTCGACGGAACTGTTACCTAACTGGTTGACAGACATTGACCGCGCCAGTCTGGTCGACGGAACTGTTACCTAACTGCTTGACAGACATTGACCACGCCAGTCTGGTCGACGGAACGGTTACCTAACTGGTTGACAGACAGTGACCACGCCAGTCTGGTCGACGGAACGGTTACCTAACTGGTTGACAGACATTGACCACGCCAGTCTGGTTGACGGAACGGTTACCTAACTGGTTGACAGACATTGACCGCACCAGTCTGGTCGTCTGCGACACATTAATTATAATTAAATAAACGGCTATTAATGCAAAACGGCCTAAATATTGTATTAATTTTCATTTCCAAATTTTTTTTTTTTTGGCAGGTATGAATGACCGTTTTGTTTCCAGTGTCCAAAGAAATCACAATTTTGTCTAGGGTTTTATTTAGTATCAATAATGGCCGTCACGGATAATAAAAAAATAATTGTCATTTATTATCCGCGAAACGTTTGGGTTATTTATTTGAAGTTAATAGTGTGTGTTTTATTGTTGTTGTTGTTGTTGTTGTTGTTGTTGTTGTTGTTGTTGTTGTAGCTTGGACGGAAGGTGGAGGGTTGTAGTGTACCTCAACCCCATTCTGTTACTGTGAAATTAGTGAATGCCTGAGTCCCACGAGTAGTATGTTTGGTACATACATCAACGCCACAGGTCGTTGTATCAACGCCACAGGTCGTTGTATCAACGCCACAGGTCGTTGTATCAACGCCACAGGTCGTTGTATCAACGCCACAGGTCGTTGTATCAACGCCACAGGTCGTTGTATCAACGCCACAAGTCGTTGTATCAACGCCACAGGTCGTTGTATCAACGCCACAAGTCGTTGTATCAACGCCACAAGTCGTTGTATCAACGCCACAAGTCGTTGTATCAACGCCACAGGACGTTGTATCAGCGCCACAGGTCGTTGTATCAACGCCACAGGTCGTTGTATCAACGCCACAAGTCGTTGAATCAACGCCACAAGTCGTTGTATCAACGCCACAGGTCATTGTATCAACGCCACAGGTCGTTGTATCAACGTCATAAGTCTTTGTATCAACGTCATAAGTCTTTGTATCAACGCCACAAGTCGTTGTATCAACGCCACAGGTCGTTGTATCAACGCCACAGGTCGTTGTATCAACGCCACAAGTCGTTGTATCAACGCCACAAGTCGTTGTATCAACGCCACAAGTCGTTGTATCAACGCCACAGGACGTTGTATCAGCGCCACAGGTCGTTGTATCAACGCCACAGGTCGTTGTATCAACGCCACAGGTCGTTGTATCAACGCCACAAGTCGTTGAATCAACGCCACAAGTCGTTGTATCAACGCCACAGGTCATTGTATCAACGCCACAGGTCGTTGTATCAACGTCATAAGTCTTTGTATCAACGTCATAAGTCTTTGTATCAACGCCACAAGTCGTTGTATCAACGCCACAGGTCGTTGTATCAACGCCACAGGTCGTTGTATCAACGCCACAGGTCGTTGTATCAACGCCACAGGTCGTTGTATCAACGCCACAGGTCGTTGTATCAACGCCACAGGTCGTTGTATCAACGCCACAGGTCGTTGTATCAACGCCACAGGTCGTTGTATCAACGCCACAGGTCGTTGTATCAACGCCACAGGTCGTTGTATCAACGCCACAGGTCGTTTCATTAGGTAAAGCATCGTGATGGAGCTGGTATAACACTCAATAATTCCCCGGTAAGCGCCTCAACACCTTGATTAATTGACCATCACGTCCCTCCCCCCTCTCCTTCCTCACATCCCTCCCTCACCATGTTCCGGTCAAGAGAGGTGAGGAAGGTGTTGAGGGGTCACTATCATGGTAGGGGGTTCACTATCATGGAAGGGGGGTCAGTCATGGAAGGAGCTGACGTTGTGTTGTAAACGCTCAGAGTAGCTAGGATATGAGGTGAGGACAGGAAGCTGGGATACAAGGACAGGGAGCTGGGATGTGAAGACAAGAAGCTGGGATATAACAGAGGTGGGATATGAGGATAGGTAACTGGAATACATGGACAAGGACGTAGGATATGAGGACAGGGAGCTGTGACATAAGAAAAGGAAGCTGGGATATGAGGACAAGGAGCTAGGCCAATAGGACAGAGTAAAAGAATGGTGCCCATCTGTATATTGTCCATCGGGGACCAGGCGCTGAGTCAAAGCCAAAATTCCCAAAGACAAAGATAATGTCTGGTCCATGGCTCTGTGCAGCACTGGAGGTGGCAGCGGCAACAAAAAAAATAACTTCAAAAGCAGTGAAGCAGAGTTTAAAAACTTGGGTTTAGCAAGTTTTAAGAAAACTTTTTAAAAACGAGTCTGGTGCTTTAGCAAATCTTGTACAAGCACTTAAAGATGGTGTACAGGGCTTTAACTATAAGCGTGTGTGGGGTTAAGGAACTGTGTATATACCTGAAGTTACTGGTAACTTGACTGGACTTGTCACTCGTTCACAGCAACTCTCCAGGAGGTGTAGCTTGGGTCTGTAAGGTGTTGCAGGGAATACAAGCTGGAGATGGTGTTGCATGTGAGGTGATCAAGTAGTTACCGACCAGCAATGATTGTGAGTGACTGATGCATCATTATGCAAGGAGGGAGTAACTAACTCATCATTTGAAGATAACCAGAGATAAAATTTATAACAATCACACACACGCACGCACGCACGCACGCACACACACACACACACACACACACACACACACACACACACACACACACACACACACACACACACACACACAACCGGTGATGAGACCTAACTGTATTTGTGTACTCACCTAGATGTGCTTGCGGGAGTTGAGCTCTGGCTCTTTGGTCCCGCCTCTCAACTGTCAATCAACTGATGTACAAATTCCTGAGCCTACTGGGCTCTTATCATATCTACATTTGAAACTGTGTATGGAGTCAGCCTCCACCACATTACTGCCTAATGCATTCCACCTGTTAACTACTCTGACACTGAAAAGTTCTTTCTAACGTCCCTGTGGCTCATGTGGGTACTCAGTTTCCTCCTGTGTCCCCTTGTTCGCGTATCACCCGTGTTAAACAGTTTATCTTTAGCTACCCCTGTCAATTCCTTTGAGAATTTTGTAGGTAGTGATCATATGTGTTCTCTAATGATCCTGTGTGTTTATTATTTGTGTCTGCATAATCGAGCTATTAGCTCTTGGATATATATATATATATATATATATATATATATATATATATAATGGTTCCATATATATGGAATCATTATATATACATATATATAATGGTCCCACATATATGGAACCACATGATGGTTCCAGACCTCATCCAACCGCAATTGGATGGTAGTTGGATGAGGTCTTCGAACAGTGATAGGTATGTGTGTGTGTTTTGTGTAAACTGGAACACAATGTAATAAAATTAATACAAAGTTAAAAAGAATGGGGGTGGTAGGAGAAAAACAATATATATATATATATATATATATATATATATATATATATATATATATATATGCGAACAAGCCTGAATGGTCCCCAGGACCATTCAGCCTTGTTCATTCAGGCTGAATGGTCCCCAGGACCATCTGGGGTGTGAGTTTTCAGTTATATATATATATATATATATATATATATATATATATATATATATATATATATATATATATATATATATATATATATAAACGTGTTCAGTGAGAATCCACAAGGTCTTCTCTGAATACTCTTTATTTTCTTCCCCGAGGCTATGGGTCCCTTCACTTGCACCAGAGGTGGAGTCTTGAATGGATGCGGGGAATGTAGCGGATGGTGAGAGATGCGAGACTGAAGGGGAATGAGAAAGAAGCAGCAGAGAGAGAGAGAGAGAGAGAGAGAACGATGGTGAAGCAGAGATGGAACATACATAGAAATAAATATTAAATGAGGAGCAGAATCGACCCCACGAGTAAATGGCAGACTCTTAACTCTGTAGGATGTATGGAACTCTTAACTCTGTAGGATGTGTGAAACTCTTAACTCTGTAGGATGTGTGAAACTCTTAACTCTGTAGGATGTGTGAAACTCTTAACTCTGTAGGATGTGTGGAACTCTTATCTCTGTTGAATGTGTGAAACTCTTAACTCTGTAGGATGTGTGGAACTCTTAACTCTGTAGGATGTGTGAAACTCTTAACTCTGTAGGATGTGTGAAACTCTTAACTCTGTAGGGCGTGTGAAACTCTTAACTCTGTAGGACGTGTGAAACTCTTAACTCTGTAGGATGTTTGAAACTCTTAACTCTGTAGGATGCCTGAAACTCTTAACTCTGTAGGATATCTGAAACTCTTAACTCTGGACGCTATCAAGACACTGCGACATAGTTTAGGAGTGTTATCTCGTCTCTGACTCTCGTATATCACGACTTATTCCACGCAATAGCACTCAATGGAACCATCTGAACACATTCTACCACGGAGTCGTGGATTTACCCGTCTGTTTCTGTTGGTATTTCCTGAATTAAATCCAAAAAGGTGAGTGTCCTGGTATGCTTGCCTGAGCAGTCTCATTATTCCCCACAAAGAAGAACGATTATATACCTTGATAATAGGTTACGGTAGGCTGGTGATTGAAAGTGCACGTAATTGAGTGCATTATACAATTACCCCGAACTGTTGCATCTAGCGTGCAGTGCTTGTCAAGGCCCCTTGCAAGGTTGCATATAGGAGCCCGTTTATATTTGAAATTGATGACATTGAAAGCATCGGTTGTTAGAGAAGATGGGGGAAGATCATAAGGTGGGAGGTCGTGTATATTAGGTGGGGGTGGGGGTGGGTGTGTGGGGTGTGGGTGGGGTGGGTATTGTGGGGTGGGGTGTTGTGGGGTGGGGTGTTGTGGGCGGGGATCGAACCTGACTGAAGGAGATAATATCAAGTAAATATTAAGTCCAGTCCATCGACCTTTATAACCTGCTTTACCGAGTATCATCAGCAGGCCTTCGCTTGACCACGTCCATGGTGGGTCTTGCTGGTGGGGGGCACTTCCCTCTCACCCGCCTGCCCTCTCACCCGCCGGGCCTCTCACCCGCCGGGCCTCTCACCCGCCTGGCCTCTCACCGGCCTGGCCTCTCACCCGCCTGGTCTCTCACCCGCCGGGCCTCTCACCCGCCGGGCCTCTCACCCGCCGGGCCTCTCACCCGCCGGGCCTCTCACCCGCCGGGCCTCTCACCCGCCTGGCCTCTCTCCCGCTTGTGTCATCTGTCCGGCCGCAACACTATTTCTGGTTGCTGTGTGTAACTTGCTCAACATTGTGCAACCCGACACTTTGTATCGTCAAGAAGTTCCTCATGAAGAAGATGCTTCCTGAGACACCGTTGTGCCAGTGAAGGTCACGGGCGCTAATAGAGGTTAAAGGTCGCCCATCAGTCAGCTGCACCTGTCTGATGACAGCTGCTCTGTTGTTGTTGTTGTTGGTGTTCAATGCTCTAGTGTGTTCAGTCTTCATTCTGTCATATTTCACATTCACAAGTCTAATTTTAAGGCTGACAAAAGAGTCGGCCATCTTACTTGCGCCATTCTTAGTGTCTTAAAGTTCAAGAGTTTTGCCTGTAGTTACATGCTGCTCGCCTTCAAAACTACGATAAGCTTTTATTCTAGTCTTCTGTGTGGCACTGTGTCGAAGACTTTTTGGCAGTCTGGAAATATGCAATCTGCCCATTCTTCTCTGTATTGTCATGGTACTTTATCAGAAAACACCCCCCCCCCCGGAGGTTCGTTAGACATGATGTCCTTTCCTAGAAGTGGTGTTGGCGTTTGTTTACCTTCCTGATCCTTGCAAGGTGTTCAACTATTCTTATCCTTATTATCCTTTGGAGTAGATTAGAAGGGCTGCTGGTTAACGATAAGGGGTCTGTAGTTACCAAGCACTTACGGTGAGGATACCCTCGGGTCTCCTTTGACAATTTCCCATCCTTATTACCGTACATTTGTTGGCATTAAATTCTAGGAATCACTTATTTGCCCAACTCCTGGAGTTTGTCAAGGGGTTCCTGTAATATTTGTCCATCATCTTCAGACACTTGACTTGTACGAGCTCACTTCCTCAGATAGGTCATTCGCATCAATTAGAAGAGTAGCGATAACAGGACAGAGCCCTGGGTGACCCCTACTTATCCCATCCCTTCAGCTCGCTCCAAGCAACAGCCTGGTGGAGCAAACTCACACAAGTCAAGCCTGGCCTCGGGCCGGGCTTGGGGAGTAGAAGAACTCCCAGAACCCCATCAACCAGGTTTCTCTGATTACGACTCTGTTTTATGTCGTTCCGGTACTCCCTTACCCAGCTGGGTGTCTTCTCAGTTGCCTCAGCCTGCTTCTCCATAAGGAACAGCATCAGTTGAGGTCTGACTATGTAGGACAACTTAGTCTAGTCGGCCTTCTCGTTCTGGTGGTTAGTATCCTTGTAATATAACTCAACCAAGATGGTCAAGCGTGACTTTCCCTGTCTACATCTTTCTCTGAACTTTCGTGAGAAGGGTTTTGGGCCCCTCCAGACGCTCCATTATTCTCATCCTGACTACCTTCTCCAGCACTCTACACACAACACTTGTCACTGACACTCGCCCTGTGTGGTGTGTGTGTGTGTGTGTGTGTGTGTGTGTGTGTGTGTGTGTGTGTGTGTGTGTGTGATTCACGGTTCGACGAGACTGTTAACTTTGGAAAATAAATTATAACTTGGTTGTAAGTTCGGTAAAATAGATTTGGACTTAGGCGTTGCTGTGATGAGTTACGTTGTGAGTGAGGCGCAGCTATGAGGTGAGTTATGGGTCAGACACTGCCATGATGAGTTAAGTTATGAGCGAGGCCCGGCTGGGATGAAATGAGTTACGAATCCAACGCAGCTATGTACACATGTCTACGATTCCGAAGATCAACGTCCCCGCGGCCCGGTCTCTGACCTAGCTGACCTCCTGGTTGATGGTACGGTCAAGCTAAGCTATGAGTTAAATACTGCTGTGGTGAGCCCAATGACCTCCACAACCCAGGCCAACGTGGATTTAGAGCGGGAAGATCATGCCTCTCGCAGCTACTTGACCATTACGACAAAGTCACTGAGGTATTAAAAGAAAATCAGAATGCAGATGTGGTATACACGGACTTCGCAAAGGCTGTTGATAAATGTGACCATGGAGTGATAGCCCACAAACTGAGGTCACTGGGAATAACAGGTAAAGTTGGACGGTGGATACTCAGTTTTCTGTCGCACGGAACACAAAGAGTAACAGCTGTATAAAATCGAATCCAAGCGCAGTTAAAAGCTCTGTACCACAGGATACAGTCCTTGCACCACTACTTTTTCCTTATTCTCATATCAGATAGTCAAAAATATTTTTGCATATGACACAAAAATCAGCTTAAAAATGACTTTTTGTTGAAGATATTGAAAAACTACAAGCAGATATTAATAAAGGTTTCAACTGGGCAGCATAAAATAACATGATGTTTAACTGTGATAGATTCCAGGTACTCAGATACGTTCTCATGAGAACGGTAAAAAATAAAAGTATCAAATCTGCCCATAGTAGGAAAGCAGCATATAAAGTGTCTGGGAATAATAATGTCTGACGACCTAACATTCAGAAAGTATAACCAAGTAAATATTGCATCAGCCCGAAAAATGATAGGATGGATTACGAGAACTTTATAATCCAGGGATCCCATCACAGTGGTTGTTCTATTCAAATCACTTGTGCAGTCCCGTCTTGGGTACTGCTTGATACTCGCTTCTACCTTCAGAGCAGGAGAGATTGCTGAAATAGAGGGAATACAGAGAACATATTAGGCATACATAGACATGATAAAGCACCTAAATTATTTGGAACGTCTCAAAACTCTCCAAATGTACTCGCTAGAGAGGAGACGAGAGAGATATTAAATAATATACACGTAGAAAATACTGGAGGGCCAGGTCCCAAATCTACACAGTAAAGTAACAACATACTGGAGTAAACGATATGGAAGAAAATAAAGAACAGAACAAGTGAAGAGCAAGGGTGACATAGGCATAATCAGAGAACACTGTATAAAGCTCCACAACTTCAAGAGAATACTGGATGCTTTTCTTCAAGGAGTGCCGGACCAACCGGGCTGTGGTGGGTATGTGGGCCTGCGGGCCGCTCCAAGCAACAGCCTGGTGGACCAAACTCTCACAAGTCAAGCCTGGCCTCGGGCCGGGCTTGGGGAGTAGAAGAACTCCCAGAACCCCATCAACCAGGTGTATACTTAAGACATAACCCTACGAGCTGTATACTATGTATACTTGTCGTATACACATCCTGGTATCTCCCCCCCCCCCCGTCTTAATGCCCCTGGAGGGCAGAGACAACACAAGCGTCAGAACAAACAGAAAGATCGGAGGGAAACCAAACAACGGTCAGACTAACGGTGTCACGAACAATATGGAACAATGACTTGTATCGTTCAAACAACGTTGCTGTTTGCATCAACTGGCAAACTATTCCGGGTATTCACTGCTAGATTACAGAGGCATATTTTCGCTATTAAGACTTCCATATATGTTGAAATACACGAGAAAACCTTTGCCAACATTCACAGTTCCTTGAGAATAGAGAGCAAACTTGGCATAACTTCCAAACACACACATACACACACACACACACATGCACGCACACGCACACAGCCACAGCCACAGGGCGCTGGTGGCTGAGAGGACAGAACGCTAGATAAGTAATCCTGTGGACCGGGGTTCGATTCCCGGCGCCGGCGAGAAACAAAATGGGCAGAGTTTCTTTCACTCTGATGCCCCTGTTACCTAGCAGTAAATAGGTACCTGAAAGTTAGACAGCTGTTACTCGCTGTTTCCGGTGTGTGTGTGGGAAAGGGGGGGGGGAGAATAATTAGTAGTTATTAACAGTTGATTGATAGACAGTTGAGAGGCGGGCCGAAAGAGCAGAGCTCAACCCCCGCAAGCACAATTAGATGAACACACACACACACACACACACACACACACACACACACACACACACACACACACACTTTTTCAGTGTCAGAGTAGTTAGTAAATGGAATGCATTAGGAGGTGATGTGGTGGAGGCTGACTCCATACACAGTTTCAAATGTAGATATGATAGAGCCCAATAGGCTCAGGAATCTGTACACCAGTTGATTGACGGTTGAGAGGCGGGACCAAAGAGCCAGAGCTCAACCCCCGCAAGCTCAATTAGGTGAGTACAATTAGGTGAGTACATATATATACATACACACATCGTGTCAGCGAGGCGGACAGTCCGCCTGCCTTCATAACTTGCCCTATATTCCACATTTCTTAAACTTTCTCCGTCACCTGCTCCTTCTCTTCTTCTTCTTCACTCCCATAACATAAAAACCCGAGCCCCGTTACCAGAGACACTCCACCTACTTACCATAAGGCAAACTTAGTAATATTTCATTCACAATAGCGATCCACTCTTACGAATTTCATGGACCGAGTAGTTTAGACGTGTCTAGGATAAAGAATTTTCAATTTAGCTGGA
This sequence comes from Procambarus clarkii, assembly GCF_020424385.1. NCBI lineage: Eukaryota > Metazoa > Arthropoda > Malacostraca > Decapoda > Cambaridae > Procambarus > Procambarus clarkii. Next base: position 2,871,712 of record NC_059608.1, on the reverse strand, counting down.
ATGTGGTCTTTTGATATCGTTTCCTCTTTTATTGCAGTGTGTGTGTGTGTTTGTGTGTGTTTGTGTATGTGTGTGTGTTTGTGTGTGTTTGTGTATGTGTGTGTGTGTGTTTGTGTGTGTGTGTGTATGTGTGTGTGTGTGTGTGTGTGTGTGTGTGTGTGTGTGTGTGTGTTTGTGTGTGTTTGTGTATGTGTGTGTGTTTGTGTGTGTTTGTGTATGTGTGTGTGTGTGTGTTTGTGTGTGTGTGGTTGTGTATGTGTGTGTGTTTTTGTGTATGTATGTGTGTGTGTGTGTGTTTGTGTGTTTGTGTATGTGTGTGTGTGTGTGTGTTTATGTATGTAGCCGAGGGAGGGAGCCGGTCGGCCGAGCGGACAGCACACTGGACTTGTGAGCCTGTGGTCCCGGTTTCCATCCCGGGCGCCGGCGAGAAACAATGGGCAGAGTTTCTTTCACCCTATGCCCCAGTTACCTAGCAGTAAAATAGGTACCTGGGTGTTAGTCAGCTGTCACGGGCTGCTTCCTGGGGGTGGAGGCCTGGTCGAGGACCGGGCCGCGGGGACACTAAAGCCCCGAAATCATCTCAAGATAACCTCAAGATAACCTCAAGATGTTTGTGTGTTTCACCTAGTTTCTCACCTATTCTTACAAGTGAAGGTTCATACACGGAAGATGACAAAGAAATTAAGTGAAATCCTTAAAAAATCAGTATGAGGACATGTTTAGCACGCCAATTAACAGCATGAAAGTTGAAGATCTGGACAGCTTCTTTATACGTGATATCCAAACCCCTGAAATTGTAATTGATATCATCATGAACGCTGCAGGTTTTCAAAAAGAAATTGACAACATGCCCCATGCACTCAGCCCCAGGTCCAGACTCGTGGAATTCAATAGTTATAAAGAAATATAAAGTGCCAGTAGCACAGGCTTTCAGTATTGTGTGGAGGAAGAGCTTGGGCACAGGGGAGATACCAGAGGCGCTTAAATCAGCAGATAGAGCTCCTCTACACAAGGGAGGGAGCAAAACATTAACTAAGAATTACAGACCAGTTGCACTAACGTCCCACATAATAAAAAAAATTGAAAGAGTGATCAGGAATCAGGTCACCAGTTTCATGGAAACCGATGACCTCCACAACCCTGGCCAATGTGGATTTAGAGCGGGAAGATCGTGCATCTCACAGCTACTTGACCACTATGACAGAGTCACTGAGGCATTAGAAGAAAAACAGAATGCAGATGTGCTATTCACGGACTTCGCAAAGGCATTTGATAAATGTGACCATGGAGTGATAGCACACAAACTGAGGTCAATAGGAATAACTGGTAAAGGAGGACGGTGGATATTCAATTTTCTGTCACACAGGACGCAAAGAGTAACAGTTAACCAAATAAAGTCGAGTCCAAGCGCAGTTAAAAGCGCTGTACCTCAGGGTACAGTCCTTGCACCACTGCTTTTCCTTATGCTTATATCAGATGTAGACACAAATACAAGTCACAGCTTGGTGTAATCTTTTGCAGATGACAAAAATCAGCATATAAATTACTTCTGTTGAAGACATTGAAAAACTACATGGAGATATTAATAAAGTTTTCAACTCTGCAGCAGAAAATAACATGATATTTAACAGTGATAAATTCCAGGTACTCAGGTACGGTAAAAATGAGGATCTTAAACATAATACAGGGCACAAAACGCAATCAAATGTGCCCATAGTAGGAAAGCCGCATGTAAAGGATTTGGGAATAATGATGTCTGACGACCTAACGTTTAGGGAGCATTACCAAGCAAATATAACGTCTTTTTTTTTATTTAATTTCTTTATTGTGCACCTCATACCCATCCCGTGGGTGGTTGTGGAAAGGGTTATAGTGGCTTAGGGACTGAACCCCACAAGTAATTAACTTAGCTAAGCAAGTTACACAATTGTTAATATTATATACACATGTACATATATAACTACATACATTTAGACAAATACATATACATATCAATACTTTTTTATATAAGTGATTCAACAAGAGAGGCTCACAACAGTCACTATACAAGGCACTTTACATCTACGGTGAGTCACACAGTTACTAGTCTTGCTCCACACCCACCCAACTGGGCGGCAGCTTTACAGTCATGTGCAGGCTGCACCTACAGTAAGCAAATTTTGAATACTTCACATCTAGATTTTAATAGTGGTTCCCCCTCACACTAGTGCCTCTCATGGTGTTGTGGTTCACCCTCACACTAGTGCCTCTCATGGCGTAGTGGTCCCCCTCACACTAGTGCCTCTCATGGCGTAGTGGTCCCCCTCACACTAGTGCCTCTCATGGCGTAGTGGTTCACCCTCACACTAGTGCCTCTCATGGTGTTGTGGTTCACCCTCACACTAGTGCCTCTCATGGCGTAGTGGTCCACCTCACACTAGTGCCTCTCATGGCGTAGTGGTTCACCCTCACACTAGTGCCTCTCATGGCGTAGTGGTTCACCCTCACACTAGTGCCTCTCATGGCGTAGTGGTTCACCCTCACACTAGTGCCTGTCATGGCGTAGTGGTTCACCCTCACACTAGTGCCTCATGAAGGAACCCCGTGGTAAGGGCTTACTGTATCACTTCCGGTTGTTGTAGTGTAAAATACCAACATTACTCGGGGGTGGTAATTTTGGTAGGTGCACCTTGTCTTAATTTGAACAATGCCGAACTTCGTGAACACAGCACGTTTGATGAGCGTGGTTAAGCACCGTTATGTCTGGCTGGTAACTGAATGGGAGGACGACAATAAGGATAGAAATATGTTATATTCGTTTCTTCATTCAGAGGGTCGACAGATATTTCCTGGAAAATGGTGGTTGGTGTGTATGTGGGGACCCGTTCTCGCACTTTCTTATAGTCAATATTGACTTATTAAATAAGTGCATATGTGACATACTAATTTATTGCGAATATTTTAGTTTACCTTGAAAAGCTTCATAGAAAACACCGACCTTACTTAACCTTCTTAGTATGTTAAGATAAGCATCTTATTGCTTCGTAATTACAATTATTACTTAACCTATACCTATAATAGGTATAGGTTAATAAATTAGTATGTCACATATGCACTTATTTAATAAGTCAATATTGACTTAAAGTGCGAGAACGGGTTGCATGTTGAGATCCTACTTTTTGTAATTCTGCACACTATTGATAGCCTTCGGGTGAGAGTAACTGCATCCAGGACCCAGGAGCTAGAGTAGGTGATTCTTCTGGTGTAGCTTGGTCTGTGACAGTGTGGTGACGTCATCAAAAGTTAATCATTAATACTTCTTTTATCTACAAAGTATAAGTAGATAATATGCTGTCATTTTCCTGAGATCAGTGCATAATGTTTTATAATGTATTCAGGAAACAAATATTCAAAGTACATATTGCAACACACAGCGAGATCATCAACAAAGATAACAAAGATATCCTGTCCAGCAACACTTGAAATAATCGACAGCAACAACAACAACAGCAAATTAGCCATCGGCCAAGCACTTCATATCGAAACAATTTCCACCAACGACCATCGACTTGAAAATGGTCCAGGACGGACCGAAAAGTCGTCGTGGCCCCTTCACTTTCTAGTGTGTGGTCTGGTCTACAATTTTCACCAATCATGACCAGTTCCTTAATCTCTTACGAACACACGAAGCGGCAGAAGGCCGGCCTATTGGCCCATGAGACGTCTTGTTCACCGATTGATGAAGATTTACGCCACTCAAGAAGTAGCACGGGCATGACTAGCCCGTAAGTGGTATTAGCTCACCTCATCAGCCTTGTTTATATAATCGGAAAATATAAACAATTTTGAAATTTATATACAGTTCAAGTTTTGCCTCTGAAAATGTTGACAACTCCAACGTAGCGCTCCTCTTAGCACCAGGCCAATCATAAAACTGTTAAAAATGAACGTTTGCAGAGCTCATTTCTCACCTTCCTTCCCTCAGTGAAGCAGAACATGAGAAACACAGAAAAGATGGCGCTAGAATCATTGTTCTCACCCCATTCTCTCTCTCTCTTATTAATAACATGTGTTTACAAGACAAATACTACCAAAATATTGTCGTTTGCCTCGGATTAGCCTTAGTACAGGCTTCCTGTCCCTGGCAACGGTACAGGCTTCTTGTTCACCACAACGGTACAGGCTTCCTGTTCACCACAACGGTACAGGCTTCCTGTTCACCACAACGGTACAGGCTTCCTGTTCACCACAACGGTACGGGCTTCCTGTTCACCACAACGGTACAGGCTTCCTGTTCACCACAACGGTACAGGCTTCCTGTTCACCACAACGGTACAGGCATTCTCAAGAACGGTAAAATGTGTTATAATGAAGGTTATAATGGTTATAATGAGGGTTATAACGATTATAATGAAGGTTATAATGATTAAAATGAAGGTTATATTGATTATAATGAAGGTTATAATGATTATAATGAAGGTTATATTGATTATAATGGTTATAATGATTATAATGAAGGTTATATTGATTATAATGAAGGTTATAATGATTATAATGAAGGTTATAATGATTATAATGAGGGTTATAACGATTATAATGAAGGTTATAATAATTATAATGAAAGTTATAATGTTATTATGAAGGATATAGTGTGTTATAATGAGATTGTGAATACCAAAGTGAGGCCTCCTTGGCACCGTCGAAGTCGCCTCCTTGGCACTGTCGAAGTCGCCTCCTCGGCACCGTCGAAGTCGCCTCCTTGGCACTGTCGAAGTCGCCTCCTCGGCACTGTCGAAGTCGCCTCCTCGGCACCGTCGAAGTCGCCTCCTTGGCACCGTCGAAGTCGCCTCCTTGGCACTGTCGAAGTCTCCTCGGCACCGTCGAAGTCGCCTCCTCGGCACCGTCGAAGTCGCCTCCTTGGCACTGTCGAAGTCTCCTCGGCACCGTCGAAGTCGCTCCTTGGCACTGTCGAAGTCGTCCTCGGCACCGTCGTAGCCGTTGTCTCAGTAGTGGCGGGGGGTGAGCAGTGGCCAGCGACCTCGTCCACTGGGGTGGTGTCGTCGCTGCGTTCTGAAAGCTGTTCCGGGGGGGGACTGAAGACAGTACCATCACTGAAGACGGAACCCGTCGCCGTTTTCCGTGGGAGCTTCGGCCGCTCGGCGTGATGCTCTCGCCAGATCGCGCGCAGCATGAATGAGCCACATCATGCTGCGTAGAGCTCTGTAGCGACACGAGGAGCATAGCCGCGCGCTCTGTGGCCCCAGCTGAGGCCCGTGTGTACTCGCCTCAGAAATACATAATCCTCGATACCAAGTACCGGAAGCGACATATTTACTAAAAAAAAAGGAGGATATTTACATAATAAAAGTGGGGGGAAGAGAAGTATATAATGCCATGGTAGCGGGTGTGGGGCCATTGGTAGCGGGTGTGGGGCCATTGGTAGCGGGTGTGGGGCCATTGGTAGCGGGTGTGGGGCCATTGGTAGCGGGTGTGGGGCCATTGGTAGCGGGTGTGGGCCAATGGTAGCGGGTGTGGGGCAATGGTAGCGGGTGTGGGGCCATTGGTAGCGGGTGTGGGCCAATGGTAGCGGGTGTGGGCCAATGGTAGCGGGTGTGGGGCAATGGTAGCGGGTGTGGGGCCAATGGTAGCGGGTGTGGGGCAATGGTAGCGAGTGTGGGCCATTGGTAGCGGGTGTGGGGCCAATGGTAGCGGGTGTGGGGCAATGGTAGCGGGTGTGGGCCAATGGTAGCGGGTGTGGGCCAATGGTAGCGAGTGTGGGGCAATGGTAGCGGGTGTGGGGCCAATGGTAGCGGGTGTGGGGCCAATGGTAGCGGGTGTGGGGCAATGGTAGCGGGTGTGGGCCAATGGTAGCGGGTGTGGGGCAATGGTAGCGGGTGTGGGGCCAATGGTAGCGGGTGTGGGCCAATGGTAGCGGGTGTGGGGCAATGGTAGCGGGTGTGGGCCAATGGTAGCGGGTGTGGGCCAATGGTAGCGGGTGTGGGGCAATGGTAGCGGGTGTGGGGCAATGGTAGCGGGTGTGGGCCAATGGTAGCGGGTGTGGGGCCAATGGTAGCGGGTGTGGGCCAATGGTAGCGGGTGTGGGGCAATGGTAGCGGGTGTGGGCCAATGGTAGCGGGTGTGGGCCAATGGTAGCGAGTGTGAACCAATGGTAGCGAGTGTGGGCCAATGGTAGCGGGTGTGGACCAATGATACCAGTGTGGCCCAATGATAACGAGTGTGAACCAATGATAGCGAGTATAAACCAATGATAGCGAGTGTGAACCAATGATAGCGAATATAAACCAATGATAGCGAGTGTGGAGCCAATGGTAGCGAGTGTGAACCAATGATAGCGAATATAAACCAATGATAGCGAGTGTGAACCAATGATAGCGAATATAAACCAATGATAGCGAGTGTGGAGCCAATGGTAGCGAGTGTGAACCAATGATAGAGAGTGCGAGCCAATGATAGCGAGTGTGAACCAATGATAGCGAGTGTGAACCAATGATAGCGAGGGTGAACCAATGATAGCGAGTGCGAACCAATGATAGCGAGTGTGAACCAATGATAGCGAGTGTAAACCAATGATAGCGAGTGCGAACCAATGATAGCGAGTGTGAACCAATGATAGCGAGTGCGAACCAATGATAGCGAGTGTGAACCAATGATAGCGAGTGCGAACCAATGATAGCGAGTGTGAACCAATGATAGCGAGTGTGAACCAATGATAGCGAGTGTGAACCAATGATAGCGAGTGTAAACCAATGATAGCGAGTGTGAACCAATGATAACCATAAACAGGGAACAAACAACATTAGGTGTATGTGTGTGTGTGTGTGTGTGGGAGAGGGCGGTGACCACACGCCCGCGGTTACCTGGGCTAGCGGCCGCCAGAGCGGAGTATGGCGCTGGTGGCCGTGCTAAGGGAGCACCTTCACTGGTGGTGGTAGTGTTAGTGTTTGTCGTCCAGTACCTGGTGAACGTGTGCGGCGACGACACTCCCTCCCGGGGGAAAGTTGGTGTGTGGATTTTTTTTACAGTGGCTCTCCTTTAAATCAACTCTCCCCTCCCCCTCCTAAAAAAAAAATTGAAAAAAATTGAAAATCGAGTGATCTTATTTCGTGTTTTATTTGTGTTTGTTCTGCACTCCGAAGTTCGGAAGTTAAATAAGTTTTTTTTTTTGTTTTTTTTAAAGACTTTTTTTTTTTTGTAAGCGCGTAAAGGGTTGGCAGATGATGTGATTTGAAGCGAGCTCAAAATATTCAGGTACGTTGTCCCTTAATGTTTTTGTTTTATTTGTTTGGATTTGTTTGTTTGTGCTGTAGCTCCCAAGCCCCCTGCCACTTAACATTTAAGTGCTGTACTTCTCGTTCTTCTATTCCCAGCTGATTACACAAGTTGCTTCTAAAATCCTTCTGGTGTATTTGCGTACTTTTATTTTCCTTCGCGTTTCATGGCTATTGTACATTTTCTGTTTATGTGGAGTATTTGATAGGTTGGGATCATGTCTTCCCCGTTTCTTCTTGCCTCGGGTAGACGTGAAACTCCATTCCTTTTTCTCGTAGATCATGCCTCTTGGCTCATGCCTCTCAGCTCTGGGGGTCAGTCTGGTAGCATCGCTGTAAACTCTCTCCAGATTTGTCACTGCGTGCGTGTGTGTGTGTGTGGGTGAATGCGCATGTATTTATGCATGCATGTGGGTGTGCATGTACGTGTTGGCATGTGTGGGTGTGTGCGCGCGTGAGTGCATGTGTGTGTGCGTGAGTGCATGTGTGTGTGTACATGTGCGTGAGAGCGTGTGTTGTGGTCCGTTGTGTGCGTGGCTGCCGTCAGGCTGGGAGTGTCAACATCAGCTGTGTGTATTCACCTAGTTGTACTCACCTAGTTGTGCTTGCGGGGGTTGAGCTCTAACTCTTTGGTCCCGCCTCTCAACCGTCAATCAACAGGTGTACAGATTCCTGAGCCTACTGGGCTCTATCATATCTACATTTGAAACTGTGTATGGAGTCAGCCTCCACCACATCACTTCTGAGTGTATTCCATTTACTAACTACTCTGACACTGAAAAAGTTCTTTCTAATGTCTCTGTGGTTCATTTGGGTACTCAACTTCCACCTGTGTCCCCTTGTGCGTGAACTACCCGTGCTAATTAATCCATTCTGATCTACCCCTGTCAACTCCCCTGAGTATTTTGTATGTAGTGATCATGTCTCCCAGAGTTCTCATGTCTTCCAGCGACGTAAGGTGCAGTTCACGCAGTGTGTGTGTGTGTGTGTGTGTGTGTGTGTGTGTGTGTGTGTGAGTACCTATTTCACGGAGCCTGCTATATACCGCTTCTCAGACAGCTTCTCCAAAGTGGCTCTTACCTGCCTGTGCTGCCTCCTATTGGCTGGCAGACTGCACCAGCCAGCCAAGACGATAGTGGTAGTTGTGTTACACAAGAACTACTTCCTGAATGTATAATACAAGTGGTGTAGTTTTAACCTTTGGCGTAAATTACTTTTCTTTAGCACACTTTCTATGTAAATCCCCCTCCCCACCCCCCCCTTCTCCCCCAAGCGTTCTCAGACTGCGGAGAATAAGTCACAATAGGCTGCGGGCTCACCATAGCCCGTGCTGCTTGGAACGTTTTGTTCCAGGTAGCTAATCTTCAACAACAACAACAAGAAGTCACAGTAACGACCCTGAAGCTCCAAATGGCCAAGCCCTCAGTTATGACCAGGACACTGGTGATGGTTCCGTCCGTCCTGGACACTTAGCGGGGTCCTTGTATCGTCTGTCACCTCATCAGCTTCCCTCTGGCCTAATATGAACTCCCCCCTCCCGCCCCTCCCCGCGCTCTCTCTCTTTTTCCTACCCTTTTCCCTCACCTTCTCTACCCTTCATCATTTTATAGCCTTTTCTCACCGCTCTGTCCCTAACCCCCCCTCTTATCTCCCCTCTCCCCCCCCCCCCGTCATCCTCCTATTCCTCTTTCACTCATTTCATCCTTCTCCCACGTCTAATCCACTTATCCTTTACCCTTCCTCCCAATCTCCTCCCTCTTCTTCCTCTATTTTCTCTCACCTTTCTCCTACAACATCTCTACCTCTCCTCCTCTTCTTTCGTCTTCCCCCCCCCCCCCTCCCCATTTCAGAAAATGTAGTATTATGATTTTCGTTTTTTAATTAACACATTTAAGTACATTTGTATTGGTGCAGCTACTCCTGACTATATGTAGGGGAGCACAGTGTGTCAAAAAGCTAGCTACGTGGTGCTAAAAAATCCCATCACACAGGATGGTTAGTCATACAGAGGCATGTGATAAGTAGTCTGCACTGGCAGACTCTGGGTGCATTATGAGGATATCATCAACACAAGAGTGAATAAGGCAGCAGTGATACTTAAAGTCCCCATCTCGCAGGATGGTTAGTCATACAGGGCCATATGTTTAGTAGCCGGCACTGGCAAATTTTGGGTATACTGTGAGGATATCTTCAAGAATACGAGAGTGAATAAAGTAATTGCAAAGCTCCAGGTACCTCATGCCAACGGGTCTGAAAGGTCTAATAACTGGGCATTCAGTGATGTAGTGCGGGAGATCGTGCCGTAATTCCTGCTCACAGAGTTTGCAACTGGAGTGCTCAGGATTGGGAGATCCGTCACCTGCAGCCACCTGCCACAGGTAACGGTAACCCAACCTGATCCTTGCAACCACTGTGTCGCACAGTCTAGTGGACGTTTTGTGCTGCCCATAGATGTAGGTTTCAGATCTGAACAAATCATAGCTTTTATACTAGTACTTTCAGGCCGTTGGGAGTCAGTAATTTCTTTCCTATAAGTTTAATGAGATTGTAGGCATTGTTGCTCAGCCAATTATCATAAAAAGGAGTGAGTTGGAATGTCGGCACCAGTCAAAAGGGTGTTAACAGCACTAAATAATTTGTCTCTGAGCAGTGCAGGAGATGTAGGGTCTCTTATGACTTTAAGGCAAAAGGTAGTGTTGACTTGCTGAAAACCGTTAATAAAGTCTACGGAAACCAAATCCCAGATTTCAGATGTAACGAAAATCGCCGAGGGTCGCTTTAGGAGCCAATATTTCTTAAAGGGAGGCACTTGGGCTGACTCTTAACAGGCCGTACTGTCAGAGGTTGCAACACATACTACTCACGTGTCATCATGAAAAGTTGGATGAGGCTAGCCGGCGGTGCCCAGATGTCACTATCACTTCTCCCTCTCTGCGCTCTCTGTCTCTCTTCCCTCCCCTCCCCCCCTCTCTTACCTCTCTTCCCCCATCTCTCCTTCCCTCTCCCCCAACATCTCCCTCCCCCCTCCCCTTCTCTCTCTCAGAAAAGGTAATACTGTTTTCCAAATCAATTCACGTTCATCGTTTTTTAGTAAACCGTCAAAATGGGCGAGTAAATGGAGGGGAATAAGCATCAAACTCTGCGGAAAACACATCCACGATTTCGTTCCAGTCATTAAAATCGCTGGGCCGGGGGTGCGGGGGGGGGGGGTCACTATAAATGCCAATATTTTGTAAATGGGCGGCACTTAGACCGATCCAGACTGGCCTATGGCACTCCCGTCCTCTCCATGTTGCATGTTGCAAAATGTTGTGAAGCTAACTGCAGGCGTATGGCCTCGTACCTTGCACAGACATGCTCTTCTATATATATACTAGGGCGGTACCCGGCGTTGCACGGGTCTGTCTGTCTGTCTTCCATCTATCTGTCCATGCATTCATCCATCCACTGATTTCTCCATCTATCTATCTCTCCATTTACCTTTCTGTTCATCTGTCTATCTAGCCGTTTGTCCATCTGGCCAGCTGTCCATCCATTTATTTATCCATCCATCTGTCTCTTCATCTATCTGTCCATCTACCTATCTATTAATCCATCCTTCTATACATATATCCATCGATGTTTTTCCTGTCTAGCTTTGACTGTCTCTGTCTGTCTGTCTGTCTGTCTGTACCAATAGGAGTTTCCTCCCACTCACCAATAGAACTTCTTGTGAGCTGGTCTCCGGTCTAGAGCGGTCTTTACGGCTGCCACCAGGAGCTGGCCACACTACCCGCCACCAGGAGCCTATACGAACGAGCGGAAGCAGCGAACGAGAAAGACTCCAAGAGTTTTATATTATCTCGGTAAATAATGTGAATTGTGAATCAAGTCACGTGTTGCTCTGCTAGACTAAGATTGCCGCGGTGGATAACACCTTCTTAGCCGCAGCAGCGATTGGCATCTTAAGACGCGTCTTAACCGGGATAATAATCCAATGCGGAACCTAACTGTAGGTCTGGATAATACGGTTGATACCTGCTTGATGGGGTTCTGGGAGTTCTTCTACACCCCTTTGGTATGGGAAGTGTTCTGTATTTGTTCTCCTACACACCCGTTGGTTGCTAAGGGCGACGATCAGGTGCTCCAGGTGTCTGCGACACAGGTAATATTACAGACTAATACAAATATTCTGTAATATTCATCACTCGACCCTCAGGTTGACAGGTTTCTTTTTTTTATGGAGGAATAATTCTATTAGACTGGGATGATACGGAGATAATTTCGACAATATTGTTTCAGATGATTCTACCAATGTGGAATATTGTTCTTATAGTTCTACCAGGCTGGAATGTTGCTCTATTAGCTCTACTAGGCTGGAATATTGCTCTATTAGCTCTACCAGGCTGGAATGAAGTATTCTACCAGGCTCTATTAATTCTACCAAGCTGCAGTGTTGCTCTATTAATGCTATCAGACTGGAATATTGTTCTGATAATTCTCCCAGACTCAATAAAGTTGGTGGGAGACAATTGCACAACACGGAATATATTAACCTGGGACGTCAGACCGTGACGCAGCTGTCAGCACTGCGCCCTGCAACAGTTGTATCCGTTTATCATAACCAGATAATCCTCTCTGTGTTACCATTTGTCCATCTATATTAGGGGGGAGCTTAGCATAATCAAGAAGTCAGATTTGGCCCAGACTGATGGATTATATCCCCTGGCGTGCGTGTTGACTGGCGTCTCCTGAGACAAAGAATTCAAGGGGGAATAAATCGTAATGCTGATAGTCTTGGATAGAGATTTTCCTCGCCTGTCGCTTTCGTCTGAATCTGTCTGTTCTCCTGGAAGTTTAAGACGTGTTGTCTTAACCCCCTCACCCTGCTGTTTAGGCTCTCAAGTGGTTGTTTGGGATAAGTGTGAGTGTGTGTGAGGCTTTAAAGTGGTTGGTGCTTTAGGGTAATGTCTTTGAAAGGTGTTAAGTTAGATTAGGGTGACGAGCCCAAGCTATTCGGTGGGTGGGAGCACGTATTGGTGTATGGGACTCTTAGGGTGGGTTCAATTTGGGTTTCAGATAGATTAGGTTAGGTTGTGTTAAGTTAGGTTATGTTAGGTTTAAGTTAGCTTTAATTAGGTTGTTATGTTTAGATTAGTTTAACTTAGGTTAGGGTGACTGATTCAACAAATGACTGACTGAAAGTTGTGCTGATGACTGATGATTTCTCTCTCACTCTCTTGTTGATGCTGAAGAATTCAACGAAGCAACATGTATTATTATTAACAGGTTAGTGAGGCTGAGCCACTACCAGAATACTCAGATTGTAAACTCTGTGATAAACCTTTAATGCATTCACTTCTTGAGGTTATCTTGAGGTTATCTTGAGATGATTTCGGGGCTTTTAGTGTCCCCACGGCCCGGTCCTCGACCAGGCCTCCACCCCCAGGAAGCAGCCCGTGACAGCTGACTAACACCCAGGTACCTATTTTACTGCTAGGTAACAGGGGCATAGGGTGAAAGAAACTCTGCCCATTGTTTCTCGCCGGCGCTTGGGATCGAACCCAGGACCACAGGATCACAAGTCCAGCGTGCTGTCCGCTCGGCCGACCGACTCCCACTAGAACACTATATTGATGAATGTGAAGCCGTAAAGGACTTTAGACCTCCTGGCCTCTTGTACCACCAAGAAGCAACACGACACTCGAGGCGAACGTCAACAACCATCTACTAAACGTCTTCAAACTACCGTCGAGGGTTCGAACGAGATCCTTCCAAGACGTTTATAAGATCTCTGATCGCCTTGGCGTTGATCACCAACTGCTGGCTGCCCTCAGTCGTCCTGGAACAACCTGCTCCTCTTGGGTGATTCACTCAGGCTAAATGACTCGTTCCTCTGATTCTCTCAACGTAGATGACTCGACGTTCTGTCTCATTCTGGATGAGGTGTGCCTCGGATGGATGAACGATTCGTTGCTTGTGGATGACAGCAGCTGAGACGCGGTTACTGTAACGTTCACAGCCACAAAAAAAAAAGCTGTAATGGAACAACACATGTTATATGTAGGTGATGACAGGCTTCGTACGTCAAACAGCTGACAGCGGCCGCACGTCAGACAGCTGACAGCAGCCGCACGTCAGACAGACAGAACACTTCGCTCCCCAGTTTCAACCTCATAGAATTCTTTGAGACAGTAACGTGAATCAAACGGAACATAGAAGGGGGGTGGGGGTGGGGGGGGGCAGACAGCATTATTTTTGACTGTCGGACTTGATAAAGAGTCCAGAGCTGGAGCTCATTTACGCATGCACTAACGAAACCTGTACATCCTTTAACAATCATTGCGACCAATTTAACATTGATGAATTAGTTTATGAGCTGCGAGGCATTACACAAGGTTGTGTGTAACAACAATAACCTTGGAATGTGAAGTTTCAGACCTTGTTATTGGAGACATTCCAATATGTGCACTGGGACCATCACAGGGACCATCACAGGGACCATCACAGGGACCAGCACAGGGACCAGCACAGGGACCATCACAGGGACCATCACAGGGACCAGCACAGGGATCAGCCCAGGGACCATCACAGGGACCAGCACAGGGACCAGCCCAGGGACCATCACAGGGACCATCACAGGGACCAGCACAGGGACCATCACAGGGACCATCACAGGGACCAGCACAGGGACCATCACAGGGACCAGCACAGGGACCAGCACAGGGACCAGCCCAGGGACCATCACAGGGACCAGCACAGGGACCAGCACAGGGACCATCACAGGGACCATCACAGGGACCAGCACAGGGACCATCACAGGGACCAGCACAGGGACCAGCACAGGGACCAGCCCAGGGACCATCACAGGGACCAGCACAGGGACCAGCCCAGGGACCATCACAGGGACCAGCACAGGGACCAGCACAGGGACCAGCACAGGGACCATCACAGGGACCAGCACAGGGACCAGCACAGGGACCATCACAGGGACCATCACAGGGACCAGCACAGGGACCAGCACAGGGACCAGCACAGGGACCATCACAGGGACCATCACAGGGACCATCACAGGGACCATCACAGGGACCATCACAGGGACCAGCACAGGGACCAGCACAGGGACCATCACAGGGACCATCACAGGGACCAGCACAGGGACCATCACGGGGACCATCACAGGGACCAGCACAGGGACCATCACAGGGACCAGCACAGGGACCAGCACAGGGACCAGCACAGGGACCAGCCCAGGGACCATCACAGGGACCATCACAGGGACCATCACAGGGACCAGCCCAGGGACCATCACAGGGACCAGCCCAGGGACCAGCACAGGGACCAGTCCCTGTTCCAGAGCTATGGGAATCAACCCCCAGAGGGAAGGGAACTATCAGGAGAAAGCGCCAATCCATTACGGCTATATATAGCCCTTGGAAGGGATACGAGGATATGGATTTAGGATGGGACGGAGGGGAGGAATGGCGGCCAATCATTTGGACGGTCGGGGTATGGAACTCCGACCTGCAAGGAGCAAGACCGCCGCTCTGCCCTCCTCTCCAAGTGGTTGAGCTGCCCTCCCACCATGGAATAGACTCCTGGAATAGATGGAATAGACTCCTGTTTATCAGTGTTGGTAACGCGAGAGGGGGGGGGGACTGCCATGCATGCTGGACCACTTCCATAACTAGAGGTTTATGTCCAGACTTGTACCAGAGCTGAGAGGCGTGGGTTGTGAAGAAAGACTGAATGAACTAATCCTCACGTCATTTGGAAGAAAGAAATGCATGAGTGGAAATGATCACCATATACAAAATACTCAGGGGAAATTTGACAAGCCAGTCAAGGACAGGCTATTGAAACGCAATGAACACGAACCAGGGAATCCATGGGAACCAAAGTCCCCCCCATGCAAGCGAATCACATCACCGGCAACACTTCCTTCATGTGAAAGCAGCAAGTGAATGAAGTGAATGAAGCGTTGGAGGCAGATTTCACACATTGACTTAAATGTAATCCTGACAGTAACGAACGGGTTCATGAACCGCTACGGCAGTCAGTTGGAGCCCAAGACCTAATACTCAACCTCCCGAGTGCCTCAATCACGACACGTCGACACACTTAACTGGCGCCCGACAAGCTACGCCCCCCTCGGCGGTCGTAATAATACACTTGTAGGATATGTAAATACAACCGCAGTGGATCAGAGAAATATATTTTTAATTTTGTGCAGCAGCCAAAGTGGATGAGGGAGCGAGGGCGGGCGTGATGACCACACTGTGTGCGGAAGTGAAAGCTGAGGGGAAAAAAAAATTGGACAATTCTACGTCGCCGTCCAACTCGAAAGAAAAATATCAGAGGAATATTTATGAACTGAGCCACGTGGATGAGTGTGTGAGGCTTGGGATGAGTGGGGTGTGTTGATGTCTGGCTCTGTCTGGCTATCTGGCACTGTCTGGCATTGTCTGGCTCTGTCTGGCACTGTCTGGCTCTGTCTGGCTCTGTCTGGCACTGTCTGGCTCTGTCTGGCTCTGTCTGGCACTGTCTGGCTCTGTCTGGCACTATCTATCTCTGTCTGGCACTGTCTGGCTCTGTCTGGCTCTATCTGGCTCTGTCTGACACTGTCTATCTCTGTCTGGCACTGTCTGGCTCTATCTGGCTCTCTCTGTCTCTGACTGGCTCTGTCTGGCTCTCTCTTGTCAAATGCTGTTGTCTCTATTCCTGTCTGTGGGCTAAAATGTCAGAAATATTTTATGTCCAGAAATGTCCAGAAATGTCCAGAAATATACTCTACCCTTAAGCGACCGTCGTCGCTCAAGGGAAGAGTATTAGCGGGAGAGAGACAGTGTCCGGAGACTGGGAAGGGGGAGAAATACTCACTCGTTTGTACATAAATACCCGTTGAATATTTCAACACGTTGAAGACGGCACCCGCGTGATCACCCACACTGTGGGCGCCACCCACCCACACCATTGTCACACCGCCCACGCCCACATCCAACTCGTCATCCACACGCCCCCCCCCCCAAATCCACAGTCATGCATAAAATATTGTGCGTTTCTATAATTTTCTAACATTATGGATAGGAGAAAAATTATCCAATCTAAGCCCCCCATGCCTAAAAAAATATTTACACCAGTAAATAAAAAAATACTCATAACTCTTGGCTTCAATCTTTCCAAACCTTTCCTTTAAGGTCATTTACAAGCATTTTTTATATATATGAACAAAATTTTATGCAAAGCAAATAGTAAAATTCCATTTTTTTTTCTGCTGTGGGTGATGGGCGGGACGTTTAAATGTGGCGGCCATATTGGTTCCAGGTAACGGTCACGCGTGACGTCAGAGGTGACATAGTGTTTATCAACAAACAATTTCGACGCCTCAGTACACACGCGACTGCAACCGCTTCAATGAATACTCTCCAGGCTTGTAGGGTGGGTGCAGGCAGGAAACGTTGTTGAATGTCATGTGTGTGGTTGTTGTGTCAGGTGTGTGGTCGTGGGGTGTACTCACCTAGTTGTGTTTGCGGGGGTTGAGCTTTGCTCTTTAGGCCTGCCTCTCAACTGTCAATCTGCTCTTTAGGCCTGCCTCTCAACTGTCAATCTGCTCTTTAGGCCTGCCTCTCAACTGTCAATCAACTGTTTACTAACTACTTTTTTTTCCCACACCACACACACACACACACACACCCCAGGAAGCAGCCCGTGACAGCTGACTAACTCCCAGGTACCTATTTACTGCTAGGTAACAGGGGCATTCAGGGTGAAAGAAACTTTGCCCATTTGTTTCTGCCCCAGAATTACGAGTCCTGCGCGCTATCCACCAGGCTACGAGGCCCCCTGTGGATAGGGTGTGGTGCTGGAGCAGTGTGGCAAGTGCCGGGTGTGGTACCGGAGTTGGAGAGCAATGGAAAATTTGCATAGTTATTATTTCTAGGTTCTCATCCAAACTGAGGGCTATTTTTCCCCTTCTCTTTCGGAGAATGGACAAGAGTGTGGGATTTTCCCTTAGCACTCGAGGGAGTACATGTGGGGCTTTGTGTGTGTGTGTGTGTGTGTGTGTGTGTGTGTGTGTGTGTGTGTGTGTGTGTGTGTGTGTGTGTGTGTGTGTGTGTGTGTGTAAACTCGCCTGTTTATGCCTGCTGAATCGAACTCCAGTTCAAAGACCCCGCCTTTTCAGGGACCGTCCCCTAACCTGTGTCCCTGGCCGTGTGAGGTCACACCGCTCTGGCCTCATCCTCAGCAGTGCTGGTCTGTAAAAATGAGTGTTAGAGTTGCAGGTTTCCATATGCTGGTGGCTCCCCATGCATGGGTCGTCGTTAGTGGGGTGTTTTTGGTTTTGTTTTAATATCTCTGCTGCTTCTCTCACTCTCACTTCTCTCACTCTCACTTCTCTCACTCTCACTTCTCTCACTCTCACTTCTCTCACTCTCACTTCTCTCACTGTCTCTGAGAAAGGATCCTTGACCGCTAGAATCCACTCTATAAGTCATCTTAATTATTGGGACAGATTAAAAGTTCTAAATCTGTATGTTCTACAGCGCAAGCGAGAGAGATACATAATTATGTTCACGTGGAAGATATTAGAGGGACCGAAACGTCGTCGTCCCTTCACCTTCTAGTGTGTGGTCTGGTCAACATACTTTAGCCACGTTAATGTGACTCATCGCCTGCATTGTTTGGCTTTCTTCGCTTTTACCATTTGATGGTTTATTGTCGGTTTGTAGCTGATGTGATCATTCAGTAACTTGGGCTGGTCCTTGGCCTTCGCTGCTAGGTTGTTCTTCAGTTGTTTCTTCATCTCCTTGCTGATTGTGTATTTATTCCCGGCTTTCTTGCACAATTTCATGTTCTCTTTTCATTCCTTTTTATCTCTTCCTTCATTCTATTTACCTCGTCAGAGTTTCGCCCAATCATCTGATTCACCTTCCCAAATCACCTTCTCTTTCCCTTCTTCCTATCATCTTTTTGGACACCAAAATTTCGGGGGGGGGGGGGCCTCCGACGACCCAGATGGCTGATGAAGCACTCGTCAGACCCAAAGGATAAGAGACAGACTAAGTGTTTCTATCCTTTATGAATAAGCCTTGTGATCCTGTTGGCCGTGGATCGAGTCTGTCTCGTCCAATCTGACTTCATACTGAGAAGGAGTCGACCGAGACCTTTAAAATCTAACCCCCCCCCCCATATGATATGTCATACGTACACATCCACAAGGGCCGTGACGAGGATTCGAACCTGCGTCCGAGATCATCGCAGACGCTGCGATGGTGTGGTCGACTGAGCTACGACATGGTGGGGATTTGTTCATTGATGCATCAAGCTATTGTGATATCTGTGTGTAATATGTCATACAATTATGTATCGCGTCAGTAGCCTCGGTGTTGAACCACCACCACAGAACTTACCAGTCGATCAGACAATCTCTCATTCTACCGGCTCTTCCACTTGCCAGTTTGTACAGCTGTGGCTCTGTTCAATTATTCATTTTCTTTCAGTTCCTTCCTCTTGTTCAAGCATCCTTCATTCTCTATTTGTTATCTGCCATGTTCTTGTGTATCTCTCGCGGAGGGTGAGTGACACCTGTCAGCCATCTGTCATCATGGTGATGCAGTATGACGCTTCTCCAGCTTTTCTCTTCATTTGTCTCTCTTATTGTTGTTGTTGTGGTCTTGCTACATTTTCCCTCCGCCACTCACCTCATCAAGTTCAAGTTCAAGTATGTTTATTGAGATAAGCAATAAATACATCTCAAAGGGATAGAGTAGCTTAGGCTATTTCTACCCCCCATGAAACCACATGAGCCTACACGGGGCTCTAGCTCATCACATCAGACTATCTAGGACCTCACCTCATCACATGAGACTATCTAGGACCTCACGTCATCACATGAGACTATCTAGGACCTCACGTCATCACATGAGACTATCTAGGACCTCACGTCATCACATCAGACTATCTAGGACCTCACCTCATCACATGAGACTATCTAGGACCTCACGTCATCACATGAGACTATCTAGGACCTCACGTCATCACATGAGACTATCTAGGACCTCACGTTATCACATGAGACTATCTAGGACCTCACGTCATCACATGAGACTATCTAGGACCTCACCTCATCACATGAGACTATCTAGGACCTCACGTCATCACATGAGACTATCTAGGACCTCACCTCATCACATGAGACTATCTAGGACCTCACCTCATCACGTGAGACTATCTAGGACCTCACGTCATCACATGAGACTATCTAGGACCTCACGTCATCACGTGAGACTATCTAGGACCTCACGTCATCACATCAGACTATCTAGGACCTCACCTCATCACATCAGACTATCTAGGACCTCAACTCATCACATCAGACTGTCTAGGACCTCACGTCATCACATCAGACTATCTAGGACCTCACGTCATCACATGAGACTATCTAGGACCTAACCTCATCACATCAGACTGTCTAGGACCTCACCTCATCACATCAGACTATCTGGGACCTCAACTCATCACATGAGACTATCTGGGACCTTACCTCATCACATCAGACTATCTAGGACCTCAGCTCATCACATGAGACTATCTAGGACCTCAACTCATCACATCAGACTATCTAGGACCTCACCTCATCACATCAGAGGTGAGAACCTAAGCTTATCACATTAAGCTATCTAGGACCTTCGCTCATCACACCAGAGTATCTAAGCTCTTAACTCATCACACAGACTATCCAGGACCTCAATTCATCACATCAGAATATCAGGGAGGGCTTAAAAACCACCTCACACACCCTTAGGTCTAGGTAGGAAGAAACAGTATTCTCCCTGGAGTCGTTGGGTAGGTCTTGTGGAGGCTGGTTTCTTAAACCACCAATAAGGACTATTTCTTGAAGATATCTTTGTCTAAGTGTAGCCAGTAAAGCGGTCTGCGCTTAGTGTGAGTGTGAGAGAGTAGTGGGCAGCGTGGTGACGCCAGGAGCGGCCCTCAACTGCTTCACCCTTACACTCTTGGATAGGTTCACTCTGTATCTTAATGTGCTCAGTCATCATCCTTGTTTATCCTGACTCGGTGTAAGTGCTCGCGATCCCTGTTCGTGTGGTATACCTGCTCTGTCTCTGTCTGTCTCTGTCTCTCTCTCTCTCTCTCTCTCTCTCTCTCTCTCTCTCTCTCTCTCTCTCTCTCTCTCTCTCTCTCTCTCTCTCTCTCTCTCTCTCTCTCTCTCTCTCACACACACACACACACACACACCCACACCCACCCACACACACACACACACACACACACACACACACACACACACACACACACACACACACACACACACACACACACACACACACACACACACACACACACACACACACACACACACACATGAGAGCTGAGACAGGCGCAGGCGACACAACAATACATATCCTCACCCAGGTTACATATTATACTGTGATGGATGGTCTGTTATTGTCGCATTGCATTGGCGGGCTAAAATATTGGTGTTGTGTTCCGGGAGACGAGGTTCACCTCCCCTGTCCGCGGCGGCGGCGGCAACTGCTTCTCGTTGTCAACTCGCGGCGTTCATCTTCCTCTTCCTGTACGCCAGGAGGCGGAGGCGTACTTTCGTACCTACGGATTTGTACGCCCATTGCCCTGGAAACACAAACCGTAACTGTCTCTATTTTCCGCTTGTTACATCTTGGTTTAACGTGTTTATGGCGTATTAGAACGTTGTTACAACATGCTATATTGGTTGTTATAACTGGTTAGGTGTTAAAAACTTGTTCGAACGTTGTACCAACGTCGTAGTTTCGGTGTGTGTGTGTTTGGCGGGTTGTTACTCAAGAATATTTGCTTTGTAGAGTCTCTTATATATATACGAGGTTTTTAACTATTGAAAACGTCTTGGGCAGGTAAACTTGTTACAAATACAATAAGTTTACAAGAATAAGTAAACTTATTTATCCTGTGGAGCCCTACAGTTCACAGCCATGGAGGCCTTAGATATTAACTATTAAGCAATATCACTTTTTACCCCAAATAATATGAGGATCAACTTCACATATTATGACACTAGAACCAAGTTTCCAGTGTGGTTGTCGAGAGGCCAGATGTACAGGCACCTAACCTAACCTAACCTTCCCAACACCTGTACGGGTATCAACCATGTACACGTACACCTTGAACTTAATTACTAATCACTACCTCACTATAGCGAACGGGGTGGGGGGGGGGGGAGGGGGAGGGGTGGTTATACAGGTAACCTCGACGTAATTGCATGGGTTAAAATATGGAGTAATTACTCCTCACTAGAGACCTCGTTAGTTACAAGAGGAGCAGATACGGATGGACTTAAGACTAGAGTCTTCAAGTCGGGTGAACTGATTGGGGTATGAATACCTCCCCCTCCCCCCACTCCCCCTCCCCTTTTTTCTTAGCCTGCGGCTGCCACCTCTTGCCCTTCAGCTAACCCCCCCCCTCCTTGCCCTTCAGCTACTGCCTCCCACCACCCACCCTGGGTTCTTCTGCCCAACACCTTGCCCACATAGGCTGTAGAAGCGTGTGTTAGGCCAGAGTTCCCAAACAGGCTTTCTGCTGCACCACCACCACAGTCTGCTGCACCACCACCACAGTCTGCTGCACCACCACCACAGTCTGCTGCACCACCACCACAGTCTGCTGCACCACCACCACAGTCTGCTGCACCACCACCTGCTGCACCACCACCACCTGCTGCACCACCACCTGCTGCACCACCACCACCTGCTGCACCACCACCTGCTGCACCACCACCTGCTGCACCACCACCTGCTGCACCACCACCACCTGCTGCACCACCACCTGCTGCACCACCACCACCTGCTGCACCACCACCTGCTGCACCACCACCTGCTGCACCACCACCTGCTGCACCACCACCACCTGCTGCACCACCACCTGCTTCACCACCACCTGCTGCACCACCACCTGCTTCACCACCACCTGCTGCACCACCACCTGCTGCACCACCACCACCTGCTGCACCACCACCTGCTGCACCACCACCTGCTTCACCACCACCTGCTGCACCACCACCTGCTGCACCACCACCTGCTGCACCACCACCTGCTGCACCACCACCACCTGCTGCACCACCACCTGCTTCACCACCACCTGCTGCACCACCACCTGCTGCACCACCACCACCTGCTGCACCACCACCTGCTGCACCACCACCTGCTTCACCACCACCTGCTGCACCACCACCTGCTGCACCACCACCACCTGCTGCACCACCACCTGCTTCACCACCACCTGCTGCACCACCACCTGCTGCACCACCACCTGCTGCACCACCACCTGCTGCACCACCACCTGCTTCACCACCACCTGCTGCACCACCACCTGCTGCACCACCACCACCTGCTGCACCACCACCTGCTGCACCACCACCTGCTGCACCACCACCTGCTGCACCACCACCACCTGCTGCACCACCACCTGCTGCACCATCACCTGCTGCACCACCACCTGCTGCACCACCACCTGCTGCACCACCACCTGCTGCACCACCACCTGCTGCACCACCACCTGCTGCACCATCACCTGCTGCACCACCACCTGCTGCACCACCACCTGCTGCACCACCACCTGCTGCACCACCACCTGCTGCACCACCATCTGCTGCACCACCACCTGCTGCACCACCACCTGCTGCACCACCACCTGCTGCACCACCACCTGCTGCACCACCACCACCTGCTGCACCACCACCTGCTGCACCACCACCTGCTGCACCACCACCACCTGCTGCACCACCACCACCTGCTGCACCACCACCTGCTGCACCACCACCTGCTGCACCACCACCTGCTGCACCACCACCACCTGCTGCACCACCACCTGCTGCACCACCACCTGCTGCACCACCACCTGCTGCACCACCACCTGCTGCACCACCACCACCTGCTGCACCACCACCACCTGCTGCACCACCACCTGCTGCACCACCACCACCTGCTTCACCACCACCTGCTGCACCACCACCTGCTGCACCACCACCTGCTGCACCACCACCTGCTGCACCACCACCTGCTGCACCACCACCTGCTGCACCACCACCTGCTGCACCACCACCTGCTGCACCACCACCTGCTGCACCACCACCACCTGCTGCACCACCACCTGCTGCACCACCACCACCTGCTGCACCACCACCTGCTGCACCACCACCACCTGCTGCACCACCACCTGCTGCACCACCACCACCTGCTGCACCACCACCTGCTGCACCACCACCTGCTGCACCACCACCTGCTGCACCACCACCACCTGCTGCACCACCACCTGCTGCACCACCACCTGCTGCACCACCACCTGCTGCACCACCATCTGCTGCACCACCACCTGCTGCACCACCACCTGCTGCACCACCACCTGCTGCACCACCACCACCTGCTGCACCACCACCTGCTGCACCACCACCTGCTGCACCACCACCACCTGCTGCACCACCACCTGCTGCACCACCACCTGCTGCACCACCACCACCTGCTGCACCACCACCTGCTGCACCACCATCTGCTGCACCACCACCTGCTGCACCACCACCACCTGCTGCACCACCACCTGCTGCACCACCACCTGCTGCACCACCACCTGCTGCACCACCACCACCTGCTGCACCACCACCTGCTGCACCACCACCTGCTGCACCACCACCTGCTGCACCACCACCTGCTGCACCACCACCTGCTGCACCACCATCTGCTGCACCACCACCTGCTGCACCACCACCACCTGCTGCACCACCACCTGCTGCACCACCACCTGCTGCACCACCACCTGCTGCACCACCATCTGCTGCACCACCACCTGCTGCGCCACCACCTGCTGCACCACCACCTGCTGCACCACCACCTGCTGCACCACCACCTGCTGCACCACCACCTGCTGCACCACCACCACCTGCTGCACCACCACCTGCTGCACCACCACCTGCTGCACCACCACCTGCTGCACCACCACCACCTGCTGCACCACCACCTGCTGCACCACCACCTGCTGCACCACCACCTGCTGCACCACCATCTGCTGCACCACCACCTGCTGCACCACCACCTGCTGCACCACCATCTGCTGCACCACCATCTGCTGCACCACCACCTGCTGCACCACCACCTGCTGCACCACCACCTGCTGCACCACCACCTGCTGCACCACCACCTGCTGCACCACCATCTGCTGCACCACCACCTGCTGCACCACCATCTGCTGCACCACCACCTGCTGCACCACCACTTGCTGCTCTCCACAAACTAACCTTCCATCTTCTTGGCTACAAATTTGTATGATTTTTCAAAATTATTTTCATATACTTTATCCCTTATGTCTCTGGGGAATGGGGGCGCGGCGCCCACTATTACATCATATGCAACCACTTAATGGAGTTCCATGGGGCTCTTCCACCGTCTAATAGAGCCTCAGGGACTCTTCGTCTTCTGTCTAGTGGATCTCCAGGCGCTCTACAAACGCCTGATGGAGCTCCCAGTGCTCTTTTAACGCCTATTGGAGCTCTTGGTGCTCGTGTGTGTGTGTGTGTGTGTGGTGTGTGTGTGTGTGTGTGTGTGTGTGTGTACTTACCTAATTGTACTTACCTAATTGTGCTTGCGGGGGTTGAGCTCTGGCTCTTTGGTCCCGCCTCTCAACCGTCAATCAACTGGTGTACAGATTCCTGAGCCTATTGGGCTCTATCATATCTACATTTGAAACTGTGAATGGAGTCAGCCTCCACCACATCACTTCCTAATGCATTCCATTTGCTAACTACTCTGACACTGAAAAAGTTCTTTCTAACGTCTCTGTGGCTCATTTGGGTACTCAGCTTCCACCTGTGTCCCCTTGTTCGCGTCCCACCAGTGTTGAAAAGTTCGTCCTTGTTTACCCGGTCGATTCCCCTGAGGATTTTGTAGGTTGTGATCATGTCCCCCCTTACTCTTCTGTCTTCCAGTGTCGTGAGGTGCATTTCCCGCAGCCTTTCCTCATAACTCATGCCTCTTAGTTCTGGGACTAGTCTAGTAGCATACCTTTGGACTTTTTCCAGCTTCGTCTTGTGCTTGACAAGGTACGGGCTCCATGCTGGGGCCGCATACTCCAGGATTGGTCTTACATATGTGGTGTACAAGATTCTGAATGATTCCTTACACAGGTTCCTGAACGCCGTTCTGATGTTAGCCAGCCTCGCATATGCCGCAGACGTTATTCTCTTTATGTGGGCTTCAGGAGACAGGTTTGGTGTGATATCAACTCCTAGATCTTTCTCTCTGTCTGTTTCATTAAGTACTTCATCTCCTATTCTGTATCCTGTGCCTGGCCTCCTGTTTCCACTGCCTAGTTTCATTACTTTGCATTTACTCGGGTTGAACTTCAACAGCCATTTGTTGGACCATTCACTCAGTCTATCCAGGTCATCTTGTAGCCTCCTACTATCATCCTCTGTTTCAATCCTCCTCATAATTTTTGCATCGTCGGCAAACATTGAGAGGAACGAATCTATACCCTCTGGGAGATCATTTACATATACCAGAAACAGTATAGGTCCAAGGACTGACCCCTGCGGGACTCCACTTGTGACGTCTCGCCAATCTGAGACCTCACCCCTCACACAGACTCGTTGTCTCCTGTTGCTTAGGTATTCCTCTATCCACCGGAGTACCTTCCCTCTCACTCCAGCCTGCATCTCCAACTTTCGCACTAGCCTCTTGTGTGGCACTGTATCAAAGGCTTTCTGACAATCCAAAAATATGCAGTCTGCCCACCCTTCTCTTTCTTGCCTTATTTTTGTTGCCTGGTCGTAGAATTCAAGTAACCCTGTGAGGCAGGACCTGCCATCCCTGAACCCATGTTGATGCTGTGTTACAAAGTTCCTTCGCTCCAGATGCTCCACTAGTTTTTTTCGCACAATCTTCTCCATCAGCTTGCATGGTATGCAGGTTAGGGACACTGGCCTGTAGTTCAGTGCCTCCTGTCTATCCCCTTTCTTGTATATCGGGACTACGTTAGCTGCTTTCCAAGTATCTGGCAGTTCCCCTGTTGCCAGTGATTTGTTATACACTATGGAGAGTGGTAGGCTCAGTTCTCTTGCTCCTTCCTTTAGAACCCAAGGGGAGATTCCATCTGGGCCTATAGCCTTCGTCACGTCCAACTCTAGTAAACACTTCCTTACTTCCCCACTGGTAATCTCAAACTCTTCCAGTGGTTCCTGGTTAGCTATTCCCTCACTTACCTCTGGAATTTCTCCTTGTTCTAAGGTGAAGACCTCCTGGAATTTCTTATTCAATTCCTCACACACTTCCTTGTCATTTGTAGTGAATCCTTCCGCCCCTATCCTTAATCTCATAACCTGTTCCTTTACTGTTGTTTTTCTCCTAATGTGGCTATGCAACAATTTAGGCTGAGTCTTTGCCTTGCTTGCGATGTCATTTTCGTATTGTCTTTCTGCCTCTCTTCTCATCCTGACATATTCATTCCTGGCATTCTGGTATCTTTCTCTGCTCTCCAGTGTCCTGTTATTCCTATAGTTTCTCCATGCCCTTTTACTTTGCTGCTTAGCTAGCCTACATCTTTGATTAAACCATGGGTTTCTCATCTTCATTTCTCTGTTTTCCTTTTGGACTGGGACAAACTTGTTTGCTGCGTCCTTGCACTTCTGCGTGATGTAATCCATCATATCTTGGGCCGTCTTTCCCCTGAGCTCTGTTTCCCATGCTATATCTGTTAGGAATTTTCTTATCCCCTCATAGTTTCCCTTTCGGTATGCTAACCTTTTGGTTTCGGTATCCCTCCTCGAGTTCAATAACCCTTCTTCAATCAAGTACTCAAACACCAGTACACTGTGGTCGCTCATTCCTACTGGGTCCTCAAAACCGATTTCTCTTATGTCGGAGTCGTTCAGAGTGAAGACTAGGTCGAGTCTCGCTGGTTCGTCATTGCCTCTCATCCTTGTGGGTTCTCCGACATGCTGCGTTAAAAAGTTGCTTGTCACCACCTCCAATAGTTTGGCTCTCCACGTATCCTCGCCTCCATGCGGTTCCTTGTTCTCCCAGTCAATCTTTCCGTGATTGAAGTCGCCCATGATGAGCAGGTGGGATCTATTTCTACAGGCAGCAGAGGCTGCCCTCTCAATTATAGTGTTAACTGCCTTGTTGTTGTTTTCATACTCTTGACTGGGTCTCCTGTCATTTGGTGGAGGGTTGTATATTACTGCTACTACTATTCTTGGTCCTCCCATTGTTATGGTGCCTGCTATGTAGTCTCTGAACTCCTCACAGCCCGGGATGGCCATCTCCTTAAAACTCCATTCCCTTCTCATGAGTAGGGCCACTCCGCCTCCTCCTCTACCTTCCCTCTCTTTCCTTATTACTGTATACTCCTGGGGAAACACGGCATTCGTTATGATTCCAGAGAGTTTTGTTTCAGTGAGTCCGATTACATCTGGGTTAACTTCTTGTGCTCTTTCCCTTAGTTCACTTGTCTTGCTTGTGATCCCATCTATGTTCGAGTACATCACCCTGAAACTGACTCTCTTCTGCTTCTTTTCTGGGGGGGACCTTTGGGATCTGGGGTGAGTGGGAGCTGGGGGGACCTGGCACGGGGGGATTGGTGGAGGAGGGAGGGCT
>NC_059608.1:2741308-2838808 GCF_020424385.1 Procambarus clarkii | reverse complement strand
GAAGAGTATCATCACTGGTATGGCATCCTTCGTTTGGAAGGACCTTGTTATCTAACCAGTCATTTCTCTTTCAGTTGTGACAGCTATTTTATTGTGTTCTGTTTAAGGTGAGGTCAGAGGTGCAATAGGTACGCTGAGAGAGAACTATATCAACATTGACGCCCAAGACTGTTCAACACTCTCCCGCTGAACATAACTGGCCGGCCTCTCACAGTGTTCAAGAGAGAACTTGATAAACATCTCCAAAGGAGCCCTGATCAACCAGGCTGTGATTCATGCGTCCAACGATCTGGTTGACCAGACCACCAACCGGGAGATTTGGTCAGAGACAGGGCCGCAGAAACGTTGCTCCTCGAAACCATCTCAAGGTAACCACAAGGTAAGATAAGACAACCCCTTTATCCCCCTGGTATAAGGGGGATAAGGGGCTCTCACCCCCACACCCCTTACCTGGTATTTTTCCCCTTACACTCCTCCCGGTACTCAGTGTATTCTGCCTCCTATATTATACCCCCATCCCAGTATGATCTTGCTCCCACCCATCCCAGTATGATCTTGCTCCCCCCCATCCCAGTATGATCTTGCTCCCCCCCATCCCAGTATGATCTTACTCCCCCCCATCCCAGTATGATCTTGCTCCCACCCATCCCAGTATGATCTTGCTCCCACCCATCCCAGTATGATCTTGCCCCCACCCATCCCAGTATGATCTTGCTCCCACCCATCCCAGTATGATCTTACTCCCACCCATCCCAGTATGATCTTGCCCCACCCATCCCAGTATGATCTTGCTCCCACCCATCCCAGTATGATCTTGCTCCCACCCATCCCAGTATGATCTTGCCCCCACCCATCCCAGTATGATCTTACTCCCACCCATCCCAGTATGATCTTGCCCCCACCCATCCCAGTATGATCTTGCTCCCACCCATCCCAGTATGATCTTGCCCCCACCCATCCCAGTATGATCTTACTCCCACCCATCCCAGTATGATCTTACTCCCACCCATCCCAGTATGATCTTGCCCCCACCCATCCCAGTATGATCTTGCTCCCACCCATCCCAGTATGATCTTGCTCCCACCCATCCCAGTATGATCTTGCTCCCACCCATCCCAGTATGATCTTGCCCCCACCCATCCCAGTATGATCTTGCTCCCACCCATCCCAGTATGATCTTACTCCCACCCATCCCAGTATGATCTTGCCCCCACCCATCCCAGTATGATCTTGCTCCCACCCATCCCAGTATGATCTTGCTCCCACCCATCCCAGTATGATCTTGCTCCCCCCCATCCCAGTATGATCTTTCTCCCCCCCATCCCAGTATGATCTTGCTCCCCCCCATCCCAGTATGATCTTGCCCCCACCCATCCCAGTATGATCTTACTCCCACCCATCCCAGTATGGTCTTGCCCCCCCCCCCATACCTCTACCTAGTGTTCTCTCGCCACGTCACCTTGATTTTACACGCGTCTCCTCATACTCGGAGATAATAGTGTTGGCTCTTGCTGCGATTGGTCAGGCACTCTGCAACGAAGCTTAATAGGCAACATGAGCTGTAGGGCAACGGTTCAGCATTTATATATATATATATATATATATATATATATATATATATATATATATATATATATATATATATATATATATATATATATATATATATATATATATCATTGAAGACATCATAAGAAGGAAGGTGAAACGCCATGCAACCTCTGAAGAGACAACTAACACAACACCTGTACCCCCTATTAGACTATTTTACAGGAACTTCTTTTCCACAGCTCATAAAACGGAGGAAAGGGTCCTGAAAGATATTGTTAATAGAAACGTTATCCCTACAGACAAAAATCAGAAGATACAATTGACGATCTACTATAAAACCAAGAAAACGGCCAGCCTACTCATGAGAAACTCTCCAGACACAAAGCAGAACGCTTTAAAAGAGACCAGTGTCGTCTATGCCTTGAAATGCCCACTTGGGGACTGTAAGCCTCAAAGAACTCAGTATATAGGCAAGACAACAACATCTCTTTCCAGGCGATTAACGATGCATAAACAACAGGGCTCCATTAAGGAACATATAATATCTTCCCACAATCAGACCAACACCAGAGAAGTCTTAACAAAAAACACGGAAATCATCGATAGATACAGCGATAGCAGGCGACTTGATATCTGCGAGGCACTACACATTAAGAAGTCAACACCAGCAATCAACAGCCAATTAATGCACAACTATACTCTACCCACTTCAAGACTCCGCACCAATATAAAAGCATCAAGAAATATGGGCCAATAGGCCCTTGCAGTTACTTCCATTCTTCTCTTTAACTTACCCAATATTATACCCATTGTTTCGTGTTCTTTCTTGTGTTGAAAGTTTATTTTCACCTCATCCAAAACTGTTGTAACATATCACCTCACCCAAATGCAGGTATAAAATGAAAGCTGTTTCAACTCTGTTTAGTGTTTGCAGGTTATAGTTGTGTGTGTGTAAACTAAAGTCTTTGAAAATATAATAAGTTATTACGAAACGCGTTCAAGTGTCGCGTCAGACTAGAAATAAAAATGAATTTTGGAGAATTGTTTTTCAATTTCCATCGACAGTGAAAAGAAACAAGAAATATTGAGAAAATTCGTGTTAGAATTATTAATCTTTCTTTTTCGGTCATATTTAATAATATATGTCTATATATATATATATATATATATATATATATATATATATATATATATATATATATATATATATATATATATATATATATATATATACTTACGTATGAGAATATACGTAAGTATATTCTCTCTTATCTCTGTCCTGTGTAGGCCAGATGTTTAGGGCTAGTCTCACGGAACTTTACATGGTGATTTGTGAATGTTTGGTGAGTGGCATATGGTGGTTGGAGTCCGACCCTCATGCCCCTCTTTAAGAGGGACCGGCTCTTATTCCGTTTCCCAGCAATTTGTATGAAGTATGAAAAGGTAGTTTGATTGTCCATAGTCGTCAACCAAATTTTACGGCTGTTAACGACGAGTTGAAATACACAAAAACACCCTCCCCCAATCCCCCCCCCCCAACACACCCTCCCAATATCCACCACATACACCCTCCCTTTCCATTAAGTACACACACACACACACACACACACACACACACACACACACACACACACACACACACACACACACACACACACACACACACACACACTCTCCACATCTCCCCTCTCACACCCCCTCTCTGTCACCCCAACACACACACACCCCTTCCCTGTCACCACCACTATAATACCTTTCCCATCTTCCCTATCACTATATCTATCATCCCTGCACACTGTATTCCTCACTGTTACCAAAAGGCTGCACCCAGTATGCAAATATGTCATCTAAACATACGCTTTGCAACTCATTATCTGAATCCACACATATTTCAATGAATGTTAAACTCTGCGGACTTTGGTTCGCATATTTCACAGCCACCGACTTCGTGTTGGAGGTATAGGGGCCGGCTCCCCTTCAAGAGGGGCATGAGGGCCAATCCCCTCCCCTATGACACCCCCCCCCATAAAATCACCTTTTATCCTACGCAATTTAATGAGGCTAACTCCAGCCATGAACAGACATTCTATTTTACAGATTTAGATGAGAAGACTTAAAGTGGATGATGTGTGTGAGGCTCAAGTCCGCCGCACGGTGTCGTCATCTCTCGGTTCTCTCCGCGACTCTTACTGCTTGTGAAGTAAACTTTCATTTGTTATAATATGTAATTCCGGGCCTGTGGGAAGTGTAGAGAGGGAATACACACATAGTGCCACACATAAGTAACAAGTTAGGTGAGAAGGTGGTGGATGCCAAGACCGTCAGTAGTTTCAAAGCGTTATATGACAAAGAGTGTTGGGAAGACGGGACACCACGAGCGTAGCTCTCATCCTGTAACTACACTGAGGTAATTACATATGAGAACTCGGGAACTGACAGTAACATTCACTTGGCGTGAGTCTCTCTTAGACTGAAGAGTCAAGACTGAACGCATATTTCCACTCTACTTGCTGGTCAGTCCTTGTCGTGTTCACTCTACCTTCCAGTTAAGTGGTTCCCATAGTCTTTTACGTCTCATTGCGCCTTTTCCCACCACGTTCTCACCTGTGGACCCCTTCAATCCATTTCTCACCTGTGTACAACAAGCCCCGCAGTGTTATTCTATGTTATTCTAAGTTAGAACAGCTTGTAAATGATAATAGATGATAACAGGAGACATTGAGTTTAACACTCTTAAGGGGTTCTTATTTTGTTCAAGAGTACAGTTGAACACATAGGCCCATTGACCCCTGTGGAATTCTTATGTGAACCCGGTTGGGAACCACAGGTCTAGTCAGTTCTGGGGCTGTCTGCTCTACCTGGTAGACAGTTCCTGGGCTGTCTGCTCTACCTGGTAGTCAGTTCTGGGGCTGTCTGCTCTACCTGGTAGACAGTTCCTGGGCTGTCTGCTCTACCTGGTAGACAGTTCCTGGGCTGTCTGCTCTACCTGGTAGTCAGTTCTGAGAATGTCTGCTCTACCTGGTAGACAGTTCCAGGGCTGTCTGCTCTACCTGGTAGTCAGTTCTTTGGTCTGTCTGCTCTACCTGGTAGTCAGTTCTTGGGGCTGTCTGCTCTACCTGGTAGTCAGTTCTGGGGCTGTCTGCTCTGCCTGGTAGTCAGTTCTTTGGTCTGTCTGCTCTACCTGGTAGTCAGTTCTTGGGGCTGTCTGCTCTACCTGGTAGTCAGTTCTTGGGGCTGTCTGCTCTACCTGGTAGTCAGATCCTGGACTGTCTGCTCTACCTGGTAGTCAGTTCTTGGTCTCTCTGCTCTACCTGGTAGTCAGATCCTGGGCTGTCTGCTGTACCTGGTAGTCAGATCCTGGACTGTCTGCTCTACCTGGTAGTCAGTTCTGGGGCTGTCTGCTCTGCCTGGTAGTCAGATCCTGGACTGTCTGCTCTACCTGGTAGTCAGTTCTGGGGCTGTCTGCTCTGCCTGGTAGTCAGATCCTGGACTGTCTGCTCTACCTGGTAGTCAGATCCTGGACTGTCTGCTCTACCTGGTAGTCAGTTCTGGGGCTGTCTGCTCTACCTGGTAGTCAGATCCTGGGCTGTCTGCTGTACCTGGTAGTCAGATCCTGGACTGTCTGCTCTACCTGGTAGTCAGTTCTGGGGCTGTCTGCTCTGCCTGGTAGTCAGATCCTGGACTGTCTGCTCTACCTGGTAGTCAGTTCTGGGGCTGTCTGCTCTGCCTGGTAGTCAGATCCTGGACTGTCTGCTCTACCTGGTAGTCAGATCCTGGACTGTCTGCTCTACCTGGTAGTCAGTTCTGGGGCTGTCTGCTCTACCTGGTAGTCAGTTCTGGGGCTGTCTGCTCTGCCTGGTAGTCAGATCCTGGACTGTCTGCTCTACCTGGTAGTCAGATCCTGGACTGTCTGCTCTACCTGGTAGTCAGTTCTGGGGCTGTCTGCTCTACCTGGTAGTCAGTTCTGGGGCTGTCTGCTCTACCTGGTAGAGAGAGCCATCGTTGCGAGATAAAGTTGATCATGTGTTGTGTGGAGTGCTCGATCGTGTCGATGGTTGGTCTTAAAGATGCAGGGACAAGATGTCTTCATGCTATTGTGAGATGAGTGGTTAGAAAGCAGACGTGTTGGGAGCAGCTGTGAGGGAGGTGCTTGAGGAGCTGTAAGGTGGTGGCCTAACCTTGCGGGTAATTTGCGGCGATTCCGAGGATCAACGTCCCCCGTGCTCCGGTCTCTGACCAAGACTTCCTGGTCGGTGGTCTGGTCAACCAGACTGTTGGACGCGGTTGCGAGCAGCCTGACATACGAATCACAGCCTGGTTCATTAGATATCCTTTTGATATCTAGATCAAAACCGTATATATATATATATATATATATATATATATATATATATATATATATATATATATATATATATATATATATATATATATATATATATATATATACTTTTATGTCTCATCTACTCTGACAGGGTAAGATGTAGAAAGATGTAGAAACTAGTGTGCTATTAAGCACTTAACCGCTGAAAGTGATTATGGTGCTTTTACAAGCTCAGTTTATATAGTTACATCACATATTGTATAATTGATACATCAACATATATTGATACAATCAGTTATCGATAACTCGATAACTTTTGTTAACAAAACAGAACTCGACGAACTTTGTTCATCGAGTTCTGTTTTGAACACCGTGCGAGGCCAGCCAGTTATGCCCCTTATGTATTTCGGAAGCGTGTTGAACAGTTTCGGGTCTATAATGTTCACAGAGTTGTCTCTCAGTCAACTCTTTTTGCTCCTCTGCTTATCATTGAGACTGTTCTGCACATCCTGCCATGCCTCCGGGTCTCATGTGGTGTTATTTCCGTGTGTAGATTTGGAACCAGTCCCTCGAATATTTTCCAAGTGTAAATTTTATGTATCTCTCCCGCCTGCGCTCTAGGAAATAAAGATGATTAAACATAAAAATGTTTAATCAGTCCCAATAATTTTGATTTTTTATGAATTCTAGCAGTATAGGATCTTTGCACGCTCTCCAGGTCAGCATTTTCTCCATCTTTGAATGGGGCTGTTATTGTGCAGCAGTACTCCACCCTAAAGAGCACTAGTATTTTGAAATGCTGACGATCAGTGCTTCTGTGATGTGTGGTGATGTGGGCCACCACCAGCCTGGCCCCTGTGGTGATGTGGGCCACCACCAGCCTGGCCCCCTGTGGTGATGTGGGCCACCACCAGCCTGGCCCATGTGGTGATGTGGGCCACCACCAACCTGGCCCCTGTGGTGATGTGGGCCACCACCAGCCTGGCCCCCTGTGGTGATGTGGGCCACCACCAGCCTGGCCCATGTGGTGATGTGGGCCACCACCAACCTGGCCCCTGTGGTGATGTGGGCCACCACCAGCCTGGCCCCCTGTGGTGATGTGGGCCACCACCAGCCTGGCCCCCTGTGGTGATGTGGGCCACCACCAGCCTGGCCCCTGTGGTGATGTGGGCCACCACCAGCCTGGCCCCCTGTGGTGATGTGGGCCACCACCAGCCTGGCCCCCTGTGGTGATGTGGGCCACCACCAGCCTGGCCCATGTGGTGATGTGGGCCACCACCAGCCTGGCCCATGTGGTCATGTGGGACACCACCAGCCTGGCCCCTGTGGTGATGTGGGTGTTGGGACCCAGTTGGATATGAGTAAATTAGTTACGCACCCTCGAAGTATGAGGCTGGGGGAATCATTTATGGATGAGTATATGAATGAGTGAGTATGGCAGCGGTTATGGCAGAGACACAGGAGACATACTGGGACACCAGCATGCCAGGATCCTCTTGAGTCCGTCTTCCAGTCATGTGAGGCTGGAGGGACTTCAGGGTCCTGTGGTTGACTGAAAATGTATAGCAGAAATGAGTCTTGCAGCTAAGGCACAATGAGGAGGTATAGAGGAGGGCCAGAGGGCACGTCGCAGGCGTGGTGGGGACAGGAGATGGCATATTGGCTCAAGCAAGTAGGGGAAAGCTGTTCTGATCCCCCGAGGTGTGCCGAGCGTCCTGACAGAGGAGCCGTCGACCCAACGCCAGGGTGACGTGTGAAGGTTGGTAGAACTGCACACTCATTGTAGCAGGGCCAAGCCTCTGGTGGATTTCCTGAGTTGATATCGCGCGTGGTAAATGTGTACATGATGACATGCTAATATAAGGGGATATAATGATATACTGGTGACATATACATATAAGAGTATAACATTGGCTGACGCCAGTCCGGGTCCTGCGATGACGTAGTTCTGGGACACACTTTCACCTTCTCTCTCTCTCTCTCCACCACACTTCCTCACTACCATCCCACCTCACCTTCCTCCTGGCCTCCCTCACACACCTGTGTGTACCATGATCACCATCACTGTTCCTCACTATCCTACACCCCCCCCCCTCCATAGCCCTGACTACCTGCTCACACCCACAATAGCCATGATATAGTATGGGACGAAATATATTAAACATTGATGTATATTATACTAAAAGATATAACCGGCGGTGCCCGGGGCTGTTTGTCACCCCCCCCCTCTCACACAATATCACTAATAAGACTGTAAGAACTTTTCCTGTACCTTACCTTTGTTGATCTCCAGAGACTAACACACAAATCAGAAAGTCTTGGACATAACACTTGACAAAAAAGAATTTCATTATAGCGAGAAATAAAACAAATAAAAAATAAAAAAAAAAATAATCAGTCAAATAATACTATGAGAGATTCGTCGTCTGGGTCGCTCGCGTGTCACTCTTTTCATTGATGCCAACCCTCGACCCGCCCATGTCGGGCATGTACCCAACAGCAATACTTGTGAAAAAATTGGTGAGACTAGCCCTAAGTATCTGGCCTCCGTCGGAACAGACAGATACACTCTTATTTGTAAATATAGATTAAGAGCGACAAGATTATTTGAAAGGGATATGGTTATCCTTTACTTTCATATTGATAAACTCTCCTGTAGTCACTGAAGGGCAAGATCTTACAGGTGGCAGGTGAGCACTGATGAGTGTGAGACGCAAGCACTGGACATTGTGCAGAACAAACAAGTCAAGTACTAATGTTATTTCCCTAAAATGAGGTGAATATAAGATTTTTTGAGAAAGTTCATGTAATGCAAAAGCTTATTATCCCAGCCCATTATCAAAATCAAATGCTCAATAATTTTGCCGTCACACTCTCTGTTTATGAATGAAAAACACTTCACACTGACTCACAGCTGAGGACGTTCGAACTTTTCTCGAGCAGTGCTTCACTTACTTACAGTGTTCGAATCACACCTCCATTAATACATAACCCACGTACTTTAAATATCAATTACACAATGTGACACAATGTTTGTCCCTGGACTGTGTTATTTTCCAATTGTTTATGCCTCCAAGGAATAACAAATAGTTATTATTCACCGCAAACTTTGCTTTGATCTTTGTTTTAGACAGCTTAGAGACGTATTTAGAGCTGTAACAATGGGTTACAGCTCTACCCTCTGCTAATTTTGGTGAGGCTAGCCACAAACGTCTGGCCTCTTATAGTATAGATTAGATCTGAGAAAATTCCTGTTTTGAATAACAAGCATGTTAAAGCTGACCTTCCTCCTTGAAGGTCGGCCGCTGGATGAACGAGCCTAGCTTGAGGACGCATTCTTACCGAGTGTAAACCCATCGTTATGCTGCTGTTTGTACGCTTGTCTGTAAGCTTGCGAAATCAATAAGTTGTGCGCATGCTGACGTATGATTTAATGAGATGTGCGCATGCTGACGTATGATTTAATGAGATGTGCGCATGCTGACGTATGATTTAATGAGATGTGCGCATGCTGACGTATGATTTAATGAGATGTGCGCATGATGACGTATGATTTAACGAGATGTGCGCATGCTGACGTATGATTTAACGAGATGTGCGCATGCTGACGTATGATTTAACGAGATGTGCGCATGCTGACGTATGATTTAACGAGATGTGCGCATGCTGACGTATGATTTAACGAGATGTGCGCATGATGACGTATGATTTAACGAGATGTGCGCATGATGACGTATGATTTAACGAGATGTGCGCATGATGACGTATGATTTAACGAGATGTGCGCATGATGACGTATGATTTAACGAGATGTGCGCATGATGACGTATGATTTAACGAGATGTCCGCAATCTTTATTGAAAATTATGTAAGTTGTGAACACAAGGACAAACCGCAGAAGGCATATTGTGCCGTGCCGGGTCGTGCCTGCTTGTACTGCCCGCATGAATTACAAATATTATAAATATTATTATTTATGTGATTTCAAATGGTCATTTACGCGGGGTTAAATACAACATTGTATATATCTGACATTATAACTGCCTCTGGGCTTGATAACCGGGCATCATCGCTGTCATAATCATTCGCCATAAAATTAGCATACAATAAAATTGGGTTTAGGCAGTTAGGAAGGGGGGAGCCTTGGGATTATAAGCTGTACATTATGGCTTAATTAGAGCTCTAATGTGCAGTTTACAGTGTACACGCTTGTAACCACCGGCTCTGTCCATAATGACCCTGTCTATTAGTGCGAGGAATGAAGACATGGTGTAAATAATAATATCAACTCTTGATTATTAATTGTGAGAAATATAAGAAAATATTAACAGTAGTGAAGTTATACTTAAATATATATATATGTACTGCTATACCTAGGTAAATATTGGTTAAGAAGTAGGGTTGAAGGTGTATGGGTTAAACTGCCTGGTTACGTATTAAATGTGGGATCGTTGAATTGTTTGAAGAATAGATTATACATATATGAATGATTGAGTTCGGGTGGATATAGGTAGCTGCTGCCTCGTATGGGTCAATAAGTCCTCTGCAATTGACTTAATTCTTTAGTTCTTGAGGAACCCTTCCAAAACAAGGGGGGGGGGGAGTACTGCTCCAATGATTCAAACTTTCTCCCGTCAATCTTGTCCTGTTCTCACCGCCTCTCTCAAGGGCAGGAGAGATGTGTCTGACACACAGGTGTGCAGAGACCAGATACTTCTCGCTTAATCGCTTACAGCACGTTGGTCACTGGCACCGTCACATACACCATAACATCCAAATGCATCCTCGTGTCAAAATTTCAAAGCAATCGATAAAGAAGTTTCGAAGATTTCTCTCACATGAAAAAAACAGTTTTTCAAAATAAGCATGTTTTTTTTCATTCACAAACGTGACATCAATATAGTATGTATATAAAAACCCGCTCGGATGCGAATAGAAAGTTGTGTGAAAATTTCAAAGCAATCGGTGAAGAACTTTCGGAGATTATCGATTTTGAACAAACGAACATTTCCATTTTTATTTATATAGATATGTTCTAAGGCTGATAATTCCATATTTGTTGCAAAAGATTTAACTGACTTGGGGAGATTGATAACATAAGTGGCAAGCCAGGAGTTGGGCTACCACATGGTATACGCAGCTGATAAGAGTCCCAATGGTAGTGGTTAGCAACCAGGTTGTAATATCATAAGGTGTTAAAATTTACATACTTATGCATTGTATGTGCATGTTTTCTATGTGTTCTGTGTTGTTAATAAATGTTTGTAATGAACAGGTGTTTGCCCTTGTCCTAGTGAGGCTTCCCAGGAAGTAAAAGAGAGAGAGAGAGAGAGAGAGAGAGAGAGAGAGAGAGAGAGAGAGAGAGAGAGAGAGAGAGAGAAAGCACCACAGCTGTGGATAGGGTAGTACAGAATAATAATAAAAGAAAGGGGATTGAGGAGATCATACCAACCAAAGAGAGAGTGGGGAGTCACGGTGGCTCGAGTGGGTGTGTGTACACATAACAACGAGGCTAGTGATGGAGCCACGTCCCCTAAATATGTGACGCTGAGCCCCTCTCCAAAAGCAAGAAGCGTGCAAGGTGATCTCCCGATTAAAGAATAAGCACTCTACAGAGGTTTCGCAATTTTGGATTGGTTGTCCGTAAGGAAGGACGGATGACCGACCGACAACAATAACATAATAACAGGTACTAACAGTGATACATACAGGTGCCAACAGTGATATACAGACAGGTAACCAACAGTGATATACAGACAGGTAACCAACAGTGATATACAGACAGGTAACCAACAGTGATACAAACAGGTACCAACAGTGATACAAACAGGTACCAACAGTGATATACAGACAGGCACCAACAGTGACACAAACAGGTACCAACAGAAACAGTCACACCAACGGCGTAACATAACGAGCCCAGCCGTAAACAGTAGCCGTATCAACAGCTACTGTTTACGGCAACAACAGAGGCCGTATCAACAGCTACTGTTTACGGCAACAACAGAGGCCGTATCAACAGGTACACAACAATACCTGAGAAGTTTGCCTCTGTCCCCCGTCCAGGCGACTCAGTATAACACAACACCCCAAAGTTGGATTCAATTTCTGAGTTGACAGCGCCCGTGGGAACGGCACCTGGTCCCCGGTCACCACTGTGGCAGCCTTCTCTTATTTCTCCTTCCTCTCTCTCTCTCTCCCATCTCCTCTTCAAACTCTCCTTCTGTTTCCATTGTTGACAACGCCCATGTATATACCTCCTGGTGTTCTAAAACAGTGTCGGCAATAGGGGACGGGGAAGGGGGGAGGAGGAGGCCGCTGTGAGTGATCGTTTGGCTAAGAATTTGTAAACATTGGCAGAGTCGCAAGCGAGCCATCTATCGGGCAAGTGAGGAGACTTGTGTCGGGACACTGTGAACGTATTTGCATAGTCCTCGCTGTGCTTGGGCATTCTTGCCTGGGCGACACGTCTTTCTTGCCGCTCGTGGGAGGAGGATTCAACTCTCTCTATCTTGTCTTTCGTGTGTCGAGAACCCCAGTCTTGCTGTGGGATAAGGGGGGGGGGGCGAAATACTCAATTGGCTCTCAATATTAATTGGCGCTAGTGTGAGGGGGAGTTAACGCTATCTTGCCTCTTGTGTGAGGGGGAGTTAACGCTATCTTGCCTCTTGTGTGAGGGGGAGTTAACGCTATCTTGCCTCTTGTGTGAGGGGGAGTTAACGCTGTCTTGCCTCTTGTGTGAGAGGGAGTTAACGCTATCTTGCCTCTTGTGTGAGGGGGGGGAGTTAACGCTATCTTGCCTCTTGTGTGAGGGGGAGTTAACGCTATCTTGCCTCTTGTGTGAGGGGGAGTTAACGCTATCTTGCCTCTTGTGTGAGAGGGAGTTAACGCTATCTTGCCTCTTGTGTGAGGGGGAGTTAATGCTATCTTGCCTCTTGTGTGAGGGGGAGTTAACGCTATCTTGCCTCTTGTGTGAGGGGGAGTTAACGCTATCTTGCCTCTTGTGTGAGAGGGAGTTAACGCTATCTTGCCTCTTGTGTGAGGGGGAGTTAACGCTATCTTGCCTCTTGTGTGAGGGGGAGTTAACGCTATCTTGCCTCTTGTGTGAGGGAGTTAACGCTATCTTGCCTCTTGTGTGAGGGGGCGTTAATGCTATCTTGCCTCTTGTGTGAGGGGGAGTTAACGCTATCTTGCCTCTTGTGTGAGGGGGAGTTAACGCTATCTTGCCTCTTGTGTGAGGGGGAGTTAACGCTATCTTGCCTCTTGTGTGAGAGGGAGTAAACGCTATCTTGCCTCTTGTGTGAGGGGGAGTCAACGCTATCTTGCCTCTTGTGTGAGGGGGAGTCAACGCTATCTTGCCTCTTGTGTGAGGGGGGAGTTAACTCTATCTTGCCTCTTGTGTGAGGGGGAGTCAACGCTATCTTGCCTCTTGTGTGAGGGGGAGTCAACGCTATCTTGCCTCTTGTGTGAGGGGGAGTTAACGCTATCTTGCCTCTTGTGTGAGGGGGAGTTAACGCTATCTTGCCTCTTGTGTGAGGGGGAGTCAACACTATCTTGCCTCTTGTGTGAGGGGGAGTCAACGCTATCTTGCCTCTTGCGTGAGGGGGGAGTTAACTCTATCTTGCCTCTTGTGTGAGGGGGAGTCAACGCTATCTTGCCTCTTGTGTGAGGGGGAGTCAACGCTATCTTGCCTCTTGTGTGAGGGGGAGTTAACGCTATTTTGCCTCTTGTGTGAGGGGGAGTTAACGCTATCTTGCCTCTTGTGTGAGGGGGAGTTAACGCTATCTTGCCTCTTGTGTGAGAGGGAGTTAACGCTATCTTGCCTCTTGTGTGAGAGGGAGTAAACGCTATCTTGCCTCTTGTGTGAGGGGGAGTTAACGCTATCTTGCCTCTCGTGTGAGGGGGAGTTAACACTATCTTGCCTCTTGTGTGAGGGTGAGTCAACGCTATCTTGCCTCTTGTGTGAGGGGGAGTTAACGCTATCTTGCCTCTTGTGTGAGGGGGGAGTTAATGCTATCTTGCCTCTTGTGTGAGGGGGGGGAGTTAACGCTATCTTGCCTCTTGTGTGAGGGGGGAGTTAACGCTATCTTGCCTCTTGTGTGAGGGGGAGTTATCGCTATCTTGCCTCTTGTGTGAGGGGGAGTCAACACTATCTTGCCTCTTGTGTGAGGGGGAGTCAACACTATCTTGCCTCTTGTGTGAAGGGGAGTTAACGCTATCTTGCCTCTTGTGTGAGGGGGAGTCAACGCTATCTTGCCTCTTGTGTGAGGGAGAGACAACACTATCTTGCCTCTTGTGTAAGGGAGAGATAACACTATCTTGCCTCTTGTGTGAGGGAGAGTCAACACTATCTTGCCTCTTGTGTGAGGGGAGTCAAAACTATCTTGCCTCTTGTGTGAGAGAGAAACAACACTGTCTTGCCTCTTGTGTGAGGAGTGTCAACACTATCTTGCCTCTTGTGTGAGGGGGAGTCAACACTATCTTGCCTCTTGTGTGAGGGAGAGACAACACTATCCTGCCTCTTGTGTGAGGGGGAGTCAACACTATCTTGCCTCTTGTGTGAAGGGAGCCAGCCTTCTATATATGTGTTTTGTCCAGTCTATCCACAGATCAAAATGTGGGCAGGGTTCACTATATGGGGTGCCATAGACGCCCTTATATAGAGACCAGTAACGCCATATTATATATATATATATTGTGACGATAATCTCTTTCTAGAGAGATTGAGCCTGCTCTTCCCTACTTCAAGTTACGTCCCAAAATACAAGTATAAGATGCTACATTCAAGATACGTCACCGGTAGCACAAACGTTTTGACCAGGAGGCAAAACGTACCCAATTCCCCCCACTCCACACACCCTCCACAAGCCGGCTCGTCATCAAACCAGCTAACTACCCTTCACCAACCTGCCTGCTCTTGATTGGTGACTCGCCAGCCGCGCACCTGCACACCGCACCTCAGCGCCCTCTACCCGAGTCGACGTCTGAGCCTGACCAGCTATCAACTTCAGAATATTCCTTGTGCTCTTAGCGTTGACATCTCTCTCTGGCATACTAGCTCATTAGCTCGTATACGAAGGGAGGTTTCAGCCATAGCCGATATTCTCAGCACCATTTTTACATTTTCTCTTTTGTATTATTGTGTCTCACATTGTCTAAGCAGTTCTTTATTATTTCATTGAATTTTTAACTCCCCGAGATTTGTCTTTATTTTCATTTATGTTTAAAGTAAATATATTAAAGTTTCATTGTTCATACTTTGTGTTTTACGTGTTCCTCCCTCTCACTTACCACAGACAACAGGCAAGCAGTCTATATTTTTGTTTTAAGTGTGGCCAGGCTTTGACACCTGCCATTGGAGGACTGCCGAACATCAACACTCCAACACTTCCCGTCACAAAATATATATATATATATATATATATATATATATATATATATATATATATATATATATATATATTATGTATGTATATAATATTATATACATATAATATTTTAACACAACAGCGCCGTAATTCTTCGTAAAATGTGAAAATGGTTCTACCTGGGCTTTACGAATTAATGTAAATACTGTAATGCGCTAAAACAGTCTATGTTTAAGCAAGTCTAATTAACGTGAGGTTGTTCAACACCGGACCCAAGATTTAATATGGATTCTGTAATCGTAA
Organism: Procambarus clarkii; assembly: GCF_020424385.1. Classification (NCBI taxonomy): domain Eukaryota; kingdom Metazoa; phylum Arthropoda; class Malacostraca; order Decapoda; family Cambaridae; genus Procambarus; species Procambarus clarkii. Next base: position 2,823,262 of record NC_059608.1, on the reverse strand, counting down.
ATGTTGAGTCCATATTGATGGCTCTTAATTTGAGCAGGGAAATACGTCGGAGAGCGATGTGTGTTTCGCTGTATATATATATACCATACTTCAGTGTATATATACCATGCTTCCATGTATATGTACCATGCTTCGATGTATATATGTTTCCATAAATATACATGCTCAGAGGTAAGCCTAGCCTACGCTTATACATATTTGGAGAAGCTAATCGATAATATTTAGAAGGAAGGTTGTGAAAATTTATATATATTTATATTATATATATATACATATATATATATATATATATATATATATATATATATATATATATATATATATATTCATCGATAACTGTGATCCCATGCAAGAATTTATGTAAATATTTTATGTGCAGATGTAAAATAAATGAATATAAAAATGTGTATCAGTAGGCAACATGACACTTCTGTGTTCATACTTTTTTTTTGGCATTCCTGCCCCCTGGTGCTGACGCGTTGTTTGACCACCGACACGCTAGTTTAGCCATCACGCCACCGCCCCTCCTGGCTGGCAAGGTGGGTGATGTTTGACACCAACCATACCGTCAACTTTTAGTCAGCTTAGACGCTCTGCTGGGGTTAAGATCTAGCTCTTGAGGACCTGCTAAGGTGGCTCATTAAGAGTCGTGGTGTTATTGTATCGTGTTGTATGTTATTGTATCGTATTGTATGTTATTGTATCGAGTACGTTTATTCTTTGTTGTTGTTGTTGTTGTTGTCAGTGTCCGGGTCATTGAGTTGGAATTAGTGTTCTTGCTTTTATTTTATTGTGACTTATAAATCGCGTGTACAAAGACTATATTGTATTGTATTGCTGGTGTATTGTATTGTATTGCTGGTGTTAGAGTAATTTGTATTTTGTTTTATTTAATTTGACTTTTTTGGTTTTTAACGTTGGCTTTTGAGTTTCTCAAGTTCCCCGCATGTACATTGTAGCTTCTTAGGTTTTTTTTTTAAGCTACGAACAGCAAACTATCAACTGGGTATAACCGCAGTACTTGACTTAACGTAACAATAATATATATATATATATATATATATATATATATATATATATATATATATATATATAATATAATTTTAATATGCAACTGAAAACTCACACCCCAGAAGTGACTCGAACCCATACTGCCAGGAGCCCTCTGCTGGCGTACAGCAAAGTGCTCCTGGCAGTATGGGTTCGAGTCACTTCTGGGGTGTGAGTTTTCAGTTGCATATAGTCCTGGGGACCATTCAATCTTGTTCGCATATAATTTTAATTTAACGCCGGCCTGAAGACTCTGGCTGGCCCAATAAGTGTTGTTCATTTCGGTTGTACTGAAGACGGTGGACGAGAGAGTGTGACTCGTATCCTGGATTAAATAAACCTTTACACGAGTCAGGACGGAGGTTGTGTTGTTGTATAGGTCGGTGTATTTCCTGTTGTATATCATACATCCTTTAACCAAGCATCGGGGCGATATCCTATAATTCAACTGAATGCCTCGTCAAGGCACGACTAAATGTTCCATTTACGAACAGAGTTCAGTCTCGTGGAACCTTTGTTCCAATGACGGTGTTCGAACTAGACTCATTTGAGCCCTCACTCTAACGTTCCATCAATTCTCACGCTCGTTTGAACACATTCACCGGTGTTCCTGCTGGGTACAGGTTCGTTTGAACCTTTGTCCACTCCCTCCCTACGAACAAATACACTATCAGGGGGCCCTAGGCTTGTTTGAACCCTCGTCCCCCCTCACCATCCGAACCCAATTTCGCAGTTTCAATTACGTTTCCTGGCGTCCCAATAAACGCTCCCTTTGGCAACATGCAAAAAGCAATCAACGAAGCCTTAATGAATTCTTCTCATTTACAGTTTATCACAAGTGTTTATTCGCGCCGCATTTCTCAGATAACACAATAAAGAGAGAAATGTGCCGGAAAGGTGGAGTTGCTCCTGGCTTCCTCCCGACATTGACCTGGGGGGGGAGGGAGGGGGGTAGGGGGGTAGAATTGAAATTGAAATAAGTTTATTGAGGTAAAATACACACAAAGGGATGAGGTAGCTCAAGCTATACTCACCCCGTCACAGGGTTGTAGATGTAGGGGAAGGGAGGGGGTAGGTAGGGGATTGAGGGAAGGGGGGTAGAGGGGGAGGGGTGGGGAAGGGATGTAGCAGGGGGGGGCTGGGAGTGGAGGAGGGGGGGCGGCTATTCTGTAGTGCTGACTTGTAACATTTTGTATTTTTGTATCATTCGAGAAAATATTCTTGTTTTTTTCACGTTTTTTTGTCAGAGATTGTTGAGCTTTGTTTACTTACGTGTATACAATACAGGATACATTTTTGTTTAGTTTAGTTTTTTAATGTGTCGTGTTTGGGTTGCCTGAGGGAGGATACCGTGACGCTGTGACTGTTGGTTCTGGCCTCTCGTAAAGCCAGTCCTAACACTCGCCGCTGCTACAGGAGGATCTCCATGACTGTTGGTTCTGGCCTCTCGTAAAGCTATTCCTAACACTCCCTGTCGCTACGGGGGCTGTTCAGACCACTCTCTGGGAAGGAAAAATCATTTAAAAAGACTTGGGAGGGCATTATCAGGGGAAAGCGCCTAGCCATTACGACTATATAGCACTGGGAAGGGAATAGGCTAAGGATTTGGGATGGGACGGGGGAAAAGGAATGGTGCCCAACCACTTGGACGGTCGGGGATTGAACGCTGACCTGCATGAAGCGAGACCGTTGCTCTACCGTCCAACCCAAGTGGTTGGGTAAAAGACTTGGGAGTGGTTGTGTCGGAAGATGTTACTTTTAGAGAACACAATATAGCAGCTGTCACAACTGCAAGAAAAATGGCAGTGTGGATAACAAGAACCTTTCAAACAAGAGATGCCATACCAATGATGTTACCCTTCAAGACACTAGTGCTCCCTTGAAATTCGCTGCACAATAACAGCCCAATTCAAAGCAGTTGCTGACCTGGAGAGCGTGTGAAAATCATTTACTGTTATCATTCACTCACTGAAACCTTTACATTATTGGGACTGCTTACAATTGTTAAATCTGTATTCTCTAGAGGGAAGGCGGGGAAGATACATAATAATTTACACTTGGAAAATTCTAGAATGACTGGTTTCAAATCTGCACACGGAAAATAACACCACATGAGACCAGAGGCATGGCAGGAAGTGCAAAATAGCCTCGTTGACGAGTTGAGGTGCGACAGCTACGCTGAAAGTGACCTGTCAATATCAAAAGCCTAAGACTTTTCATCACTCTCTCTCTACACAAACGGGACATAAACTGGCCGACCCGTCACGGTGTTCAGGAAAGAACTTGATAAAACACCTCCACAAGAGACGTGATCAACTACGTTGTGATTCATACGTCAGGCTGTGAGCAGCCGCGTCCAATAGCCTGATTGACCAGATCACCAACCAAGAGGCTTGGTTAGAGACCGGGCCGCTGAGGCGTCGATCCTCGGAGGAAAGATATCCATGCAAAGGATACCTGATGAAATCACAGCGACATGATAACAGCTATGAGAGAACAGTTTCAGGACGGCAGACTCCAAGGTGTGAAACTTGAGCAGTTTCAGGACGGCAGACTCCAAGGTGTGAAACTTTTGAGCATATCGTGGTTCATGGGTTAAGCTGCGAGTGTTGGTGACCCCAGGACGCAGGTTCAATCCCACCGTCCTGCTCCAAACATTTTCCCGTACAAAGGATGTTTGAAAACCTTCGCTCTGTGCATAGAACAGTTTAGGTGTGATTGCTGTTAGGGCGACTGTGTACTGAGGTGGGTGAGTCCTCAAGTGCTTGATGACTTGGCTTAATAGTCACTGAACAGTATCTTTTCTTCAGTGTATTGGAGGACAATGGTGGCAAGGTTTCCCCTCACTTTGCTCTCGCCATAGTCCCCTTACTTTCACCTTACCGTTTAGCACTAACACTTGTGCTGGACAGTAGAGCAGACGGTCTCGCTTCATGCAGGTCGGCGTTCAATCCCCGACCGTCCAAGTGGTTGGACACCATTCCTTCCCCCCCGTCCCATCCCTAATCCTTATCCTGACCCCTTCCGTATGCTATAGTGGTAATGGCTTGGCGCTTTCCCCTTGATAATTCCCTCCCTCCGTACTGGCGTCCACACAGCAGGGTCCTGGTTGGTACCTGGTTGATGGGGTTCTGAGAGTTCTTCTACTCCCCAAGCCCGGACCGAGGCCAGGCTTGACTTGTGAGTTTGGTCCACTAGGCTATTAATTGGAGCGGCCCGCAGGCCCACATACCCACCACAGCCCGGTTGGTCCGGCACTCCTTGGAGGAAACAGTCTAGTTTTCTCTTGAAAATGAGGTGAGGGTCCCCTCACCTTCCCTCACAGCAGGGTCCCCTCACCTTCCCTCACAGCAGGGTCCCCTCACCTTCCCTCACAGCAGGGACCCCTCACCTTCCCCACCTGTAGTTTACTTGTGGTCGGGTTCGAGAGAATTTCTAGTATCGCATTCCTGCCTGAGGCCAGGTTGCAGCTTGATTAATGAGACTGTTGCCGCTTGTGGCCTGCAGACACACATAACCATCATAAGTCGGCTAATTAGGCACTTTCACCAGGAGCTTGTGTAATTTCCTTACCAAGATTTCCACCTTACTCCGGTGTGGGGGCGGGGGGGGGGGGGGGGGGGTGGGGGGGTGGAGCAATGTTTCTTCGGCCCAGTCTTTCACCAGGTCTACGGATGGTGGGCTGGTCATTCAGGCTGACGTATGAATCACAGCCTGGTTGTTCAGGAGGCATTCATCAAGTTTCACTTTTTAACGTAGCGGGAGGCCGGCTAGTTATGCCCCTTATGTTTTGAATGGCCGTAGGAGCAGTGATGAGGGTTCGAATCTATGCGGAGGATGTCCCATCAAAAAACCTAATGATGATGATTGCATCAATTTTGTCATTGATGCAATCACGTTAGTGTGATTACCCTCTGTGTGCTGCGTGTAATGTTGCTCTTGTTTTGATTTCTCTGTTTTTTTTTCCGAAGCAGAGAAACTGGTTCGTGTCTTCACTGACCATCATGTTGTCTTATGTGGCTCATAGAAAGGTCTGGTTTACGTAAGTTTGTAGATTAGCTGCACACTTTGTACTTTCTCCTCTCATAAAGATCCTAGAGTGCCGTCTGTAAACTGTGATTACGGCACTGTTGTTGTTCTCCTTGCTGCGTCTGCTACGAGAATGTGGGAGTACTGGAGCAAGCACAGTGCCGGGGGGGAGGCACCCAACTTTTCACTCAGTATATAGTCCGTATTTTATTTCGTTGAATAGCATATATTCGTTGGGAAATTGAAGATCAGTCTTGGTACTTGGCCAATAAATTCCTGTCGTACAATTACATCATGGTCACATTTATCAAAAGCTTTCGCGATGTCAGCATTTTGGTCGTCTTCCTTGACATCCAGAGCCATGTCGTAATGGTCTAGTAATTGTGGTGAGGCAGGTGAATGTTGTCCAGGGTTATGTAGTTCACATTGTCTTTTACCATCTTAATTCTGCGCCCTCAAACATTTATATAATGTGAAATGTCAGTGTTGTAAATCTATCATTGTTTTTTTCTGCCTTGGTACCTCTTTGGGGAAGTAACGCTATCTCGGAAGGGAAGGGAACTATCAGGTGGAAAGTGTCAAGCCATTACGACTATATACTACTGGGAAGGGGTCAGGATAAGGATTTGGGATGGGACGGGGGAAAGGAATGGTGCACAACCACTTGGACGACCGGGGATTGAACGCCGACCTGCATGAAGCAAGACCGTCGCTCTACCGTCCAGCCCAAGTGGTTGGGAATCTCGGAAGTAACGCGAAAGTGATAACGTAACGCTGCTTTAAGTGTATCGAGGATATCAACAGTACTTTGGCTCAGTCTCCAAATAACGTTTAGAAAAACAAGAAAAAAAACACTGATAGAGATTTTTTTTATTTTTTTTTGTAATTCTTCATTAATACGGAATTCCAGAAAACTAGGCTTGGTGCAGAGTGTATGGTGAGAGAGTCTTTGGCTACTACAAAAGTCATGATGTGGGGTAAGGGTGACATCTGATAACACGAGTCCTTGTTGAACGAGTCCTTGAGTCATCATGAACTCACATTCATGAAGAAGTCATGTGGAGTGTGACTCTTCAGTGGGGTTTGGGGCCCCCATCGAAGACAGTCGTATTGGATCCTCACTATCTCACTCCACTTCTGTGTTGTCTTCAGTAAAGGTTTCCACTTTCGCAGCGGCACAGTGGTATACCTGGAGAGGTTATACCTGGAGAGAGTATACCTGGAGAGAATATACCTGGAGAGGGTATACCTGGAGGGGGTATATCTGGAGAGGGTATACCTGGAGAGGTTATACCTGGAGAGAGTATATCTGGAGAGGGTATACCTGGAGAGAGTATACCTGGAGAGGGTATACCTGGAGAGGGTATACCTGGAGAGAGTATACCTGGAGAGGGTATACCTGGAGAGGGTATACCACTGATTGTATTTTGCTGTCTTGGTTTCTCCTAGATTATTGTGTCGGGGGACAGGCAGACAGTGTATGTATACATGTTAGGCTTATATCGAAGTTCCCCCAACCCAGGTCGAATTACTTCGCCCTCCCCAGGATGGAACCCCATAACAAGCTGACTAACTCCTGGGCACCTATGTACTGCTAGGTGAACAGTTGCATTAGGTGATAGGAAACGCGCTCAAGGCATTTCTGTCCCGCCGGGGATTTGAACCCGGTATTCCCGACTGTGAGTCGAGATCGAACTCGATTGTACTTGTGGGACTCATAGTTACTGTGAGGTGATGGGAAGACCCATACGAGGTCATTCTATGTCACAGTTCGTCATGTCAGGTCATTGTAAGTCAGGAAATGTCAGTCACAGAAAATCATCGTAATATGTTACAATATTATGTTAGGTCTAATAGATCATAGCAGGTCTTTCTCTCTCTCTCTCTCTCTCTCTCTCTCTCTCTCTCTCTCTCTCTCTCTCTCTCTCTCTCTCTCTCTCTCTCTCTCTCTCTCTCTCTCTCTCTCTCTCTCTCTCTCTCTCCTACCGCGTTGTTATCCTACCTCAGCTCATCTGACGCCTGCTCCCTAGAAACCCATTTATTTTATGAGCCTATTGTTGTATTTAATAATTATTACTCTTCCTTCTGCTGGGTCATGAAGGAGGCTTCAGGAGGCTGGGGTCCTTCTTGCCCTTGATGGGGTGGTTCTTCTCCGGCCCCGACCACGGCGGTCTCCGGGGTTGGAGTCCCTGTGCCTTCTTTTTGCCAACTTCCAGGTCAACTAAGGAGCTATCAGTTCCTGCGACGGCGCTGGAACCAATCGTATTGGCGTTTGTCTTTCCATTGGAGACTTTCGGTGCCGTAGAGAGGGGGGGGGGACCTGCTGAATGGGTAACAACTTCTCCATATCAACCTACTCTAGCTTTGCGCCCTGGAGAGACCACTCCAGACCTACAATCAGAGCGCAACTCCAGTCTCCTGAGACTGATGGATGCCTACTACTACTGCTATTGTATCTATTGTATGCTTCATTAGGAATAAATTTTATTCATTAACACCATTAGGTAAGGCTGAGCCAATAGCCAACTGTGTGTTAGAGCCTTCGTGTGATCAGTTGACCTGATCTCCCGTTTATCAACCTGTTCAGCGAGCAAGTTTCAGATGGGAGTCAGCCAAGGAATGAATGATTACTGATGAAGCAACCCGTCCTCTTACAAATAATGTCGCTTTTTCGCTCGTATGCGCTATGGCCAGAAATTGCCGTACTAGAAAATGGAAGCGACTCGCGAAAGTGACGTACTGTCCCGTTTTCTGTTTTAGGTCCTCTGGCTTAGTCTGTTAGGTTAGGAAAGGACACCTTAAATTAACCGTTTTCATGACGTTTTGGAACCGAAGGGGAACTTGCTGCTCTCCTGACCTACCAGAGGACCCAAAACTTGCTGCTTTGGGTCCATTTCATTTGGATAATGAATTTCCAATTTTTTGGCCATAGCGCATACGAGTGAAAAGCGACGTTATTTATAAGAGGACGGGTTGGATGGAGTGATAGTCTTGAGAAAGGGAGTTCCAGCATGAGACTATTGAAGGTTGAGACCCTAGTGTTACCGGTGCCAACTACTGGTTGTCCACGGAGTTAGGCCAGATGCAGAACTTTGAGAATGTTGGCCTTGTACATAACAGCAATTCCACTAACGTCACAACAGCGTTGCTGGCGCTGATGTTCCGACCATTCCCAACCAGACTTGGGCAGGACTATAGAGATAAGCATTCTTGCCCGTCTCTCCACTACACGTCCTCCAACAGTGTGATGAATGATGGGGGGGACAGGCTGTCCAGGAGAGGGGAACATACTCTAGATAAGAGCGAACTTGTGCATCCTATAAGGTATTGCAGCCCCTTGATGGCTAGAAGACGTGAGGTGCGCCGTAGAGCTGTCAATTTCATAGCTGCCTTTGGGGGAAGGTTAAGCACGTCTTCATTGTCATTGAAGAGTCGAACTTCGTTCCCAGTCAAAATCTCTCTCTCTCTCTCTCTCTCTCTCTCTCTCTCTCTCTCTCTCTCTCTCTCTCTCTCTCTCTCTCTCTCTCTCTCTCTCTCTCTCTCTCTCTCTCTCTCTCGCTGACGTATCCCTCCACACAAACAACATCCAGCATCAGTCTTCAAAAATTTCAACTGAGTCTCTGAATCAATAACCATCGGAGGACGAAACAGAAAGAAGAGCTCGGGTTCCAGGAGTGAGTGACAGTCAGTCAGTCAGGCAAACTGACGGCCCACAAGAACTGGGTGATGAGGGAGGTGCCTGGAGGAGGAGGTGGAGGAGCAGGAGCAGGAGCAGGAGGGAAGAAGGGGGGTGGAGTCCCTCGGGTCCTGAATGGTTCCCAGAGAGTAATCACGCTCGGAAAATCTTGAGCGCTTCGTAATGACTGTTTCATAGCCGCTCCCCCCCCCCCCCCCCAACCTGGATCCCAGGCTCCAAGCGGGCTTCGGTTTTGCCAGATCTGACGGATATGTCATCCCCCCCTTCCCCAACCACCCACACCTCCCCTCCCCCGCCTCCCCCCCCCTTCCTCTAGGGGGGAGTGTCACCCCCCCAACAACTCCACCTTCTCCTCCCATCTCCCTCCAGGCGAGTTTCTCGGTATTTTGGTTTTGTGGTCGTCGGTGAATGTGTAATTTTGGGGTGTTGTGTGTCTTCTTGTACAGCTGCTGGTGTTGACTGACTGTGTTGACAGTGTTGCACGTTGGTGATACGTCAGGAGGTCAAGAAGGATAAGAGGATTGGCCCCCAGGGTAGCAAGCAGCCCACACCAACTTACAGCCCCGCTCCTGTGACAGGATAAGTCCACTACGGGCTCGCAATAGCCCGTGCTACTTAGAACATTTTGTTCCCAGTACCTGAGTCTAAAACAACAATAACGGGTAGCAGCCTTATTAGACGTTGAGATGTAAGTCTGGACCTCAGCACACACTCAGACCTTGACAAAGCACTCAGGAGAGTGCGAAACACTTGGTGTAAATTCCTTACATAAATTTCACAAGTACACAAGTCTGGGTTTTCATCCTGTGTTATTATATCTGTGAGAAGACATTATCATTAATTAATAATAATCACGATATTAACATATTGGTTGAGGAGGGTGTGTGTGTGTGTGTGTGTGTGTGTGTGTGTGTGTCTTGGAGTAGGGTACCGTGGGGGTTGAGCTTCAGCTCTCTGGTTACGCCTCTCAACTGTTAGTTAACTTGTGTACAGATGCCTGAGCTTATTATTATTTTTTTTGAGATATATACAAGAGTTGTTACATTCTTGTACAGCCACTAGTACGCGTAGCGTTTCGGGCAGGTCCCTGGAATACGATCCCCGCCGCGAAGAATCGTTGTTACAACCAAGTACACATTTTACTGTTGAGTTAAACAGAGACTACAGTTAAGGCTTTGCGCCCAGTAAATCCTCCCCGGCCAGGATACGAACCCATGACAAAGCGCTCGCGGAACGCCAGGCGAGTGTCTTACCACTACACCACAGAGACTGCTATTATTAGACTCGTGTCAATCACATCTCCCAGGGGAAGAGGGTAGAGCGGGGGAGGAGAGAGAGAGAGAGAAAGAGAGAAAGAGAGAGAGGGAGAGAGAGAGAGAGAGAGAGAGAGAGAGAGAGAGAGAGAGAGAGAGAGAGAGAGAGAGAGAGAGAGAGAGAGAGAGAGAGAGGGAGAGAGGGAAAAAAAGAGGAGAGAGAAGGGGGGAAAAGAGGAGAGGGGCGAGGGAGACCCAGGCGCCGCCGGGTCCCCTCCCCCCCATCAAGTAGTCCATAAAATACATAAGTGTTCACTTACTGCCAAACAAGAGGCACTTCAAGTGGCTGTCTGATTGATATTCAATTTGCACTTAAAGGCACCAATTTCCACGCTCGCCCTTAAAACCTCAAATTCTGGAACTCAATTTTTGGCAACAGATTGGCAGCCATAATATTGTCACTTCAGCCATTCAGAACGTCTCCCAAATGAATAATAAAATAATGCAAATGGTATTTAAATGAACAAATCCACAAGGGCGGTGATGAGGGTTCGAACCTCATCACGGCCCTTGTGGATTTGTTCATTTGATCCATCACGCTATTGTGATTTGTGTGTGAAATGGTTTTTATTTATTTTGAATGAGTAACGAAGATATATAGAGGAAGACAGGAGCAGACTGGCTGCACATACAACAACAATTATACAATAAAATAATACAACTAAACAAAAATGCTGAAAGATACCGTAATGAAAATCATATTTTCTTGGTTGTATTCATAAAAATAATAATGAATAACAAAGTTATTGTGCACTATATATAATAATCATAATTGCAATGGTTAAATACAATGTAAATATTAACTTTTGCAATATTTGTAATAAAAATAATTATTAACGTAATATATATAATGATACTAAAACTAATAATAATAATAATATATTTGCTGTAATTGCATGTTTAACAATAATTAAATTCATTATACAGAATATGTAATATTAATAGAAATACAAATAACATGTATGTCTCGTGTTTATTTTCAGGTGTGTATTCAGTCAGCTTGGGTGACGTCATCACTAGGCCTACACCTAGGCCTACACCACCACGCATGTGTCACTTGAGACTACAGCAAGGTGTGTAACCCGTCCAGTGTGTACTCAATACCTACGTAACTTAAAGGCCATAATACAAGTCTATACAACAGAGGGGAAACTAATCCGGTTTGGCATGTTTTCCTGCGCGTTGTTAGGAGAGCTTGAACACTGTGGCTGACGTGTACACACACACACACACACACACACACACACACACACACACACACACACACCACACACACACACACACACACACACACACACGCACACACACCTGGTAGGGGTCTGGTAGCCTGGTGGATAGCGCGCAGGACTCGTAATTCTGTGGCGCGGGTTCGATTCCCGCACCAGGCAGAAACAAATGGGCAAAGTTTCTTTCACCCTGAATATCCCTGTTACCTAGCAGTAAAAAGGTACCTGGGAGTTAGTCAGCTGTCACGGGCTGCTTCCTGTGTGTGTGTGTGTGTGTGACACATCAGCGCACACTGATAAGGGTGTGAGGTTAGGTAACCATTGTAACCATTAACGATGAGGGGAGCTTGAGAAGTGTGTATAGGCTACACCCCAGCAACAAGGTCATTACCTCCCCCTCGTGCGGGTTGACTACACCTCCCCCCCCCCCCTCCCCCCGTGCCACTCCTCCTGGTTTATGTGACACGTCGTAATTGGTCAGTATAAATCTTGAAACAATTTTGGCGAGGTGGCGCTGATGGCTCTTGACTACGTGTTCCACCTTAAACACGTGTTCTACCTTGAGCACGTGTTCTACCTTAGCTTCATGTTCTGTCTTGACCACGTGTTCTCACTTTGTTGATGCTTCTGTGTGTCATGGTGGTGCTGCAGGTGTGGGGTACAGTGTTGCTGTACCTTGTGTGTCAAGGTGGTGCTGCAGGTGTAGGGTACAGTGTTGCTGTACCATGTGTAACACAGATGTGCTTGACAGACTCGTGAGCACCACTGTACCTCTCCAATAAGCATGATACTTCATGGACTTTTTTTTTTTTATACTAATGACCGACCTTAACCTTAACCTAACCTATCGACTCACGCATAGAAAACGGGAATGTTTCTGAGCCGCTATGATGTATAAGGTAATTATCGGGAGAAACCACCATAAGCCATTACGACTATACAGCCCTTGGGAGAGGATGTAGGATTTAGGATAGGGCAGAGAACGAGGTGGAACCCCCCGATCTGCGACCCGCCATTTCTAATGGCAGCCATTTGTCAAGAGGCCAGGAAACAGCGGCTGTTGGCCTCGGTACATCACTGTCAGTTGAGACCTTAAAGAAGCTTATGGTGTATTGTGCCTGGCCAGCCGTGAAGGGACGAGGCAGTTTGGGAAACTCTGAGATTAGTCTGTTTCACCATGGGCCCCCGGGGCTATTGTGGCGGGTAGACGCGATAGTTCGCCCCAAGGTTGATACCTGGTTGATGGGGTTCTGGGAGTTCTTCTACTCCCCAAGCCCGGCCCCAGGCCAGGCTTGACTTGTGAGAGTTTGGTCCACCAGGCTGTTGCTTGTGTACAACGCAATCTAAGTGAGGGGCGCGCGATCCTCACTAGTTGGAGGAGTGGCCTTGTTCCAAACACACAGAATTAGCGAAGTTATTTTGAGGTTATCTTGAGATGATTTCGGGGCTTGGCGTCCCCGCGGCCCGGTCCTTGACCAGGCCTCTTTTTTTTTTTGGCCCGTAACAGCTGTAGCAGCTGTCTAACTCCCAGGTACCTATTTACTGCTAGGTGAAGAGATGCATCAGGGTGAAAGAAACTCTGCCCTTATGTTTCCGCCTACACCGGGTATCGAACCCTGAACCTTAGGACTACGAATCCCGAGCGCTGTCCACTCAGCTGTCAGACCCGAGTGCCATTCACTAGGTGAATTTGTCCCCTTAACTAATAACATATATGTATTGCATTAAATCTTTGATGGAGTATGCTAGTTAGAAGGCTGTTTCAAGACTTTTATTTATGCAAACTAAATTGTTCAGTGATCTGAGAGAACGATCTGTTTATTCCTCCCATTGATTCATGGGTGGTTCGTTTGTATGCATAGCGTAAGTATATATGTATGTATGTATGAATGCGTGTATGTATGTTTGTATGTATGCATAGCGGGTGATGATTAATCCTTCCTCGTCTTCACTTTCCTCTCATAAGAGTCATTCACCATCCTCGCTATGCTACAATATCCCACCTAATGCAAAACAAAAAAAGTTATATTTGTCTAATGAATATTTAGGAAATTAATTACGAAATCTTTGGTATCCAGTGGCTGCATATATGACCGAGGCGGTATAAGCAAGTTGGTAAGCAAGTAATCAAGTTCCCTGGCTGCAATCAGGGCACTTGATTGCTTGCCGTCCAAGTTGTTGAAGAGATTAAAGACCATGCAAGCGGGGCGGGCTGGAGCCTTGAAGGGTGTACCTCACAATTGTAGGTCAATGGATTAGTTCAAGGAGGAGAGTTGTCTGTGCACTCAATATTAGAGTGCTGATACGATATATATATATATATATATATATATATATATATATATATATATATATATAACCTAGAAGGGGTACCACCTCTGGTGCATGTGTAGGGACCCTATATATATATATATATATATATATATATATATATATATATATATATATATATATATATATATATATATATATATATATGTTGAATATGACCGAAAAGGTAAGATTAATAATTCTAACACGAATTTTCTCAATATTTCTTATGTTTTTCTTCACTGTTGAGGGCAATTGAAATATCAACTCTCAAAAATTCATTTTTATTTTTGGTCTGACGCCTAGAAGCGTTTCGTAAGGGCTTCTTACATTGTCAAAGATTTGTTTTCACTTAACACTACATTTATGATACACTTGATACACTGTATGATATATTTAACCTACATCATTGCTAATATTGTTAACGGTAAATTGTTAATAGAAAATATATTGTTAATAACAACGTTATCCTCACAGACAAAAATCAGAAAATTCAATTGACAATTTACTATAAAACCAAAATAACGGCCAACCTACTCATGAAAAACTCCCCAGACACCAAACGGAATGCCTTGAAGGAAACCAACGTTGTCTATGCCTTCAAATGCCCACTTGGGGACTGTAAGCCCCAAAGAACTCAGTATATAGGCAAGACAACAACGTCTCTTTCCAGGCGATTAACAATGCATAAACAATAGGGCTCCATCAAGGAACATATAATCTCTTTTCACAGCCAGAGCAATCTTAACAAACAACACAGAAATCATCGATAGATTCAGCGATAGCATGCGGCTCGACATCAGCGAGGCACTACACATCAAAATGTCAACACCAGCAATCAACAGCCAATTAATGCATAACTTCATTCTACCCACTTCAAGACCTCGTATGGCCAATAGGCCCTCTGCAGTTACTTTCATTCCTATGTACCCACCTCACCCAAAACGTTTGTGTCACCTCACCCAACACGAATATAGAAGCAATGGTGTAGGTTAAATATATGATACACAGTGTATCAAGTGTATCATAAGTGTAGTGTTAAGTGAAAACAAGTCTTTGAGAATGTAAGAAGCCCTTACGAAACGCTTCTAGGCGTCAGACCAAAAATTAAAATGAATTTTGGAGAGTTGATATCTCAATTACCCTCAAGAAGTGAAGAAAAACATAAGAAATATTGAGAAAATTTGTGTTAGAATTATTAATATTATCTTTTCGGTCATATTCAACAACATATGTTTACAAGAAAGGCTGCTACCAAAATATTATATTATATTATATTATATTATATTATATATATATATATATATATATATATATATATATATGCGAACAAGCCTGAATGGTCCCCAGGACTATATGCGAATGAAAACTCACACCCCAGAAGTGACTCGAACCCATACTCCCAGAAGCAACGCAACTGGTAACTACAGGGCGCCTTAATCCGCTTGACCATCACGGCCGTCAAAAGGAAGTGATAGCCGAGGCTATTTGAGCCACTTCCCCGACGGCAACTCGGATGGTAATCTTGGGCATAGCATTTCACCAAATCACCTCATTCTTTGGGGCACACGTGAGGAACACAAATAAAATTATTTGTGTTCCTCACGTGTGCCCCAAAGAATGAGGTGATTTGGTGAAATGCTATGCCCAAGATTACCATCCGAGTTGCCGTCGGGGAAGTGGCTCAAATAGCCTCGGCTATCACTTCCTTTTGACGGCCGTGATGGTCAAGCGGATTAAGGCGCCCTGTAGTTACCAGTTGCGTTGCTTCTGGGAGTATGGGTTCGAGTCACTTCTGGGGTGTGAGTTTTCATTCATATATATATATATATATATATATATATATATATATATAATATGCTATGGTTTGATCTTATTTTCAGGAATAAAGACTGAGCCAAACTCAACAACACAGAGTAGCAACACCTTGTGTTTTCCTCTTGAAACCTACACTTTTTAGCTATAAATTTCCCGTCACTGTGTGGCTCTTGTGTGACGCGGTATAGAGTGGTGTTGCTGCTCTTGTGTGACGTGGTATAGAGTGTTGTTGCTGCTCTTGTGTGACGTGGTATATAGTGGTGTTGCTGCTCTTGTGTGACGTGGTATAGAGTGTTGTTGCTGCTCTTGTGTGACGTGGTATAGAGTGGTGTTGCTGCTCTTGTGTGACGTGGTATAGAGTGGTGTTGCTGCTCTTGTGTGACGTGGTATAGAGTGGTGTTGCTGCTCTTGTGTGACGTGGTATAGAGTGGTGTTGCTGCTCTTGTGTGACGCGGTATAGAGTGGTGTTGCTGCTCTTGTGTGACGTGGTATAGAGTGTTGTTGCTGCTCTTGTGTGACGTGGTATAGAGTGGTGTTGCTGCTCTTGTGTGACGTGGTATAGAGTGGTGTTGCTGCTCTTGTGTGACGTGGTATAGAGTGGTGTTGCTGCTCTTGTGTGACGTGGTATAGAGTGGTGTTGCTGCTCTTGTGTGACGTAGTTCCCTTATGACATTCACTGTCTCATAATATCCGGCCACTACACATTTG
The DNA here is from genome assembly GCF_020424385.1 of Procambarus clarkii. Lineage (NCBI taxonomy): Eukaryota > Metazoa > Arthropoda > Malacostraca > Decapoda > Cambaridae > Procambarus > Procambarus clarkii. Next base: position 2,807,111 of record NC_059608.1, on the reverse strand, counting down.
CCATAATAAACAGCCCCGCTACACCTTCAGACAAAAACAGAATTCCCCCAGAGCTCGTTCTTGCGGCCTGTTCGTGAGCCGCGAATCCCTTAGCCGGATTTTGCCCTGACTGCAAGCAGGAGAGGCAGCAAGGGCAATTTGCCCGTACCTTATCGTGGGCAGACAAGTCTGCTCGAGCGGCCAAACTGCAGTCTGTGCATCATAAACATTGCAAGAGTCTGTAATTAGTGTGTCACCTCAACATTGTTGTTCAGCTTTGGGGAGTATGGACTGGCCGTTAGGCGTGGGGGGGGGGGGGCGGGGGGGGGGGGCACTAGGCATGGGGAAGGGGGCACTAGGCACTAGGCATGGGGGAGAGAGGGGGGCGCCGGCAGCTGTTGCTAGTAGTTGAAATAGCAATTTATAATGCAAACAGCATTGTAACTGAACTAAACGGTACACACACACAGCCTATACCGAAGCCCTCGCAGTCACTGTAGCGAAGTGCTCGCTCAAGCAGATCGACGGTATACCGAGATGGTCGCTAAAGGCAATATTTCCCCCGTCTGCCCCCCTCCCCAAACCCCCAACTCTGTTTTTTTCTTGAATCGGCGTCGGGTGAGGAGGAACATGGTGTTACAAGTCACTGCCGGAACGCAAACTCACTGCCCCGATGGCCTGCGCGCCGGATAACATCGAAGCCCTCGTATAATTCCTCTCTCCTGTTTGTTTTGTTTCATCAAATTTGCGGCCTGCGATCTTGTTTTGCGTAAATTGTCTGTGTTTTGACGGGGCTGAATTCTTTGTTGGGAACAGGTAGATTCCGGCGGGAAGGAAGGAAAGGACGGAAATTGAGAGGAAGATGGAGGAAGGAAGGGGGACGGAAATTGAAAGTGATGGGGTAAGGGAGGGGCACAAAGTGAGGGAGAGAGATAGGAAGGGCCGGAAATTGAGGGAGGAAGAAGGCCGTGGAAATTCTCAGAGAGGGGTAGGGAGCGACAGCGGAACAGAGAGAGAGAGAGAGAGAGACGAAGACCAGCAGTTATCATTGTGGTCCAGAACAAAATTCTGAAGACCCCCGACCACACTGTTTGGTGTGGGCAGTGTAGACCAGGGCGCCACAGACCAGGGCGCCACAGACCAGGGCGCCACAGACCAGGGCGCCACAGACCAGGGCGCCACAGACCAGAGCACCACAGACCAGGGCACCACAGACCAGGACGCCACAGACCAGTGCACAGTGTGCAGAGAATAAGTCACAATATCGTCGCTCAAAGAAATACCCCAGACACAATAAAATGAGGTAGGTCTACGAGGTCTTCCTTCCATAATAAGTCATAATGAGATATACTCATTATGACAACACCTCGATCCTGGACCCTCGACAAGACCTTTTGATCCATCCCGGACCTTCACCAAGACGTTTCGGTTCGTCCTGGACCCTTATATAGACGTGTCATAACACGAATGAGAGAGGGAGTAAGTATAAGGAAGGAGGAAAGGTGAGAAGGAAGGGGGTGGGAGGGAAGGAGGTGAGAAGGAAGGGGGTGAGAGGGAAGGATGCGAGAAGGAAGGGGGTGAGAGGGAAGGAGGTGAGAAGAAAGGAGGTGAGAGAGAAGCAGGCGTGTGGAGAAGGAAAGGATGAAAACCCACTTAACATCAAAATAAAAGACTAACAAAGGCCCAACGGCAGCTAAACGAAGCAGGCAGACAACGGAAGAGAAACACCTAAAGAAAAAGACACGAAACACAACAGAGTGGCGAAACAGAGCTGTTAAAAGATAGTAACAGAAGAGACAGGATGAGAGTACATAGGAGCACATGGCAAGAAGCAACAGCCATAAAGTTTCTTAAGGACTGAGGTTGATCATGTAGTGGTGAGAGGCAGCGGTAATGTTATAGTCACATGTGAGGGCGAGTATAGCCGGCACTCTGGCACTCTAGGGGTACTCCAGGGCCACCATGGTGCCACAGACGGGATCCCCCCAACAGCCCGCCGGCACCTACCTTGTGTAGGTAGACGGGCCGTTGCGACATAAAACACAAAATACACGCTAACTCGACATATATTACCAATTATATTTCCTCATAACCTAAGGATAATACTGTTGACGTGATGAATAGAGATGAGAGAGAATGGGTGAGGGGGTCGCGGAGTTGCTGGAGGACGGTCGGAAGACCAGCAGGCGACCCCCGGGCCATGACCCTGGTTCGAATGCTCTCTCTCAAACGATCTGGCGCTCGTGTCTCGGTGAAGCAAATACCACCAAGACGGGATTATAATGGTGGACACGCATGGTAATTATGCCGCTGGTGAGGGTTTATAGTTGTTAATGGACGGTATTGGTTGAGAGAGGGACACCTCGACCACTCCTCCCTTGTGTGTGTGTGTGTGTGTGTGTGTGTGTGTGTGTGTGTGTGTGTGTGTGTGTGTGTGTGTGTGTGTGTGTGTTTGTGTGTGTGTGTGTACTCACCTAGTTGTGCTTGCGGGGGTTGAGCTCTGGCTCTTTGGTCCCGCCTCTCAACCGTCAATCAACAAGTGTACAGGTTCCTGAGCCTATTGGGCTCTATCATATCTACACTTGAAACTGTGTATGGAGGCAGCCTCCACCACATTACTTCCTAATGCGTGTGTGTGTGTGCGTGTGTGTGTGTGTGTGCGTGTGCGTGTGACTGTGACTGGGGATGGTGCAGTGATAAAGCACATGTCGACCTTGACAACATCCTTCTCATTAAAGGCAAAAAACACAGTGGCAACGCCGGCAGCAATCATCAGCGGAATATGTTTTACCAAGGCCAAGGTTATGGATGTGGAGGGCTCCGCACACCCTCAGCCTTGAGGGTGTGCCAAGACTTGAGGGTGTATTGAGCCTTGAAGATGTGCTGAACCTTGAGGGTGTGCTGAACCTTGAGGGTGTGCTGACGTTCAGTGGAATTCCACGCCGGTGCCCCGTACCGAACCACAATTAAGATATATGTCTTCTCTTATATATATGTAGGTAGGTCTGTTATTTATCTCTGCATTATTTCCCCGGTCTCATTTCACCTGTTCCTATGACCTTGCATGCATTTGCCTTGAAGTCTAGCATCCATCTGTCTGAACACACCTTCGCTCGTGCCTTAAAATAATGACTTAAAAAGAGTACCAAATCACTGAAGACACACTCAGTGATTGGCTTTGGGCTTCCACCAATCCTCTCGGGATCCCATTTAAAGAATGTTCCATCTTCAATTACCTTGGTCACTTACGTTTACTGAGAAGGTATGCGCGAGGTATTAAAAGTAGCTTGGTTCATGGTAGCGCGAGTATACAATACCACGAGGCTGTCCCCTAGTGTTAAGGAAAGTGCAGAGGTCAGTGTTGGGGTGGGTTACCAGGGGTGATTGTCAGGTGTATAATGTGTAGTTATACACAGTCATTCTCGTATTACTCTCATTGTGTAATGGTATATCACTAGCAATGTGTTGCCTTATTAGGGTGTATGACTGGTTCTGTGTCACAGTACGACTGGTTCTCTGGCAAAGAAAATGGGATGAATATACCGAGGCAAAGAAAATGAGGTGAATAAACTAAATTCAATACAACTGGGTAAATATATCCCAGACAGATGGGGTAAATATTCAAATAAAAAAAATAAAATAAGGTAAATATGCCAAATGCAAATAAGTAAATGTTTTAACAATTAAAACATTTATTCCTTTTAAACGTTTTGGATATTTTTGACCATATATTATTTTTCGTGCGCCTGTTTTTGATGTATATTGATTAATTCCGCTTATATATTATTGCTTTGAATGGTCTAGGCTTTAATACTGATTAGTGGAACACGACTTCCTGGACCTGGTGGAGCCCTCGGGACCTGGTGGAGCCCTCGGGACCTGGTGGAGCCCTCGGGACCTGGTGGAGCCCCCGGGACCTGGTGGAGCCCTGGGACCTGGTGGAGCCCTCGGGACCTGGTGGAGCCCTGGGACCTGGTGGAGCCCCGGGACCTGGTGGAGCCCTGGGACCTGGTGGAGCCCTGGGACCTGGTGGAGCCCTGGGACCTGGTGGAGCCCTCGGGACCTGGTGGAGCCCTGGGACCTGGTGGAGCCCCGGGACCTGGTGGAGCCCTGGGACCTGGTGGAGCCCTGGGACCTGGTGGAGCCCTGGGACCTGGTGGAGCCCTCGGGACCTGGTGGAGCCCTGGGACCTGGTGGAGCCCCGGGACCTGGTGGAGCCCTGGGACCTGGTGGAGCCCCGGGACCTGGTGGAGCCCTGGGACCTGGTGGAGCCCCGGGGACCTGGTGGAGCCCTCGGGACCTGGTGGAGCCCTCGGGACCTGGTGGAGCCCTCGGGACCTGGTGGAGCCCCGGGACCTGGTGGAGCCCTGGGACCTGGTGGAGCCCTGGGACCTGGTGGAGCCCCCGGGACCTGGTGGAGCCCTCGGGACCTGGTGGAGCCCTCGGAACCTGGTGGAGCCCTCGGGATCTGGTGGAGCCCTCGGGACCTGGTGGAGCCCTGGGACCTGGTGGAGCCCCCGGGACCTGGTGGAGCCCTCGGGACCTGGTGGAGCCCTCGGGGACTTGGTGGAGCCCCGGGGACATGGTGGAGCCCCCGGGACCTGGTGGAGCCCCCGGGACCTGGTGGAGTCCCCGGGACCTGGTGGAGCCCCCGGGACCTGGTGGAGCCCTCGGGACCTGTTGGAGCCCCCGGGACCTGGTGGAGCCCTGGGACCTGGTGGAGCCCTCGGGACCTGGTGGAGCCCTCGGGACCTGGTGGAGCCCCCGGGACCTGGTGGAGCCCCCGGGACCTGGTGGAGCCCCCGGGACCTGGTGGAGCCCCGGGACCTGGTGGAGCCCACGGGACCTGGTGGAGCCCTCGGGACCTGGTGGAGCCCCCGGGACCTGGTGGAGCCCCCGGGACCTGGTGGAGCCCCGGGACCTGGTGGAGCCCTCGGGACCTGGTGGAGCCCCCGGGGATCTGGTGGAGCCCCCGGTGACCTGGTGGAGCCACGGGGACCTGGTGGAGCCCTGGGCAGGGTGGCGGGGGGGGAGGGAATAATATACACAGAGTAGCACCTGAGGGGGCGATAAGCTCCGGCTTTTGGGTCCCGGCTCTCCACAACTAAATAGGCTATATGTGTCGTGTGGACGTTTAGAGGTGTGTATAGCGGGTTTTCCTGTACGACTTCACTACTTATAGCATCTCAAGTGATGGGCTCGGGTTGGGGGGTGGGGAGACTTGCTTTGGGGTTAAGGGGCGAGGGAAAGGAGGGGAGGGGAGGGGGGGAGGGGCAGGAGGGGGAGGGGCAGAAGGAGGAGGGGCTCGTTACAGATAATTGCAGATTCTTGACGGTCAAATTATCTCCTGACCTTCGTTCTTCGTATTGGGTCCATGACCGAGCTTCATTACCCTTCTCCCCCCCCCCACCTCCCCTCATCGTCTCCCTCACCTTCACCTTCTCCTACCTTGTGTTGGCTCCAGGGATCAGTGTCCCCGCGGCGCGGTCTCTAACTCGGCCTCATTATTGGTGATCTGGCCAACCAGACTGTTAGATGTAACTGCTAACTGCTCGCAGCCTGAAGTATGAGTCATAGCCTGGTTGATCAGGTATTATTTGGAGGTGTTTGTCTAGTTCTCTCGTGAACACTGTGAGGGGTCGGCCAGTTATGTCCCTTATGTGTAGTGGAAGCGTGTTGAACAGTCTCGGGCCTCTGATGTTGATAGTTCTCTCTTGAACACTGTGAGGGGTCGGCCAGTTATGCCCCTTATGTGTAGTGGAAGCGTGTTGAACAGTCTCGGGCCTCTGATGTTGATAGAGTTCTCTCTCAGAGTACCTGTTGCACCTCTGCTCTTCAACGCGGGTATTCTGCACATCCTGCCATGCCTCCGGGTCTCATAAGGTGTTATTTCTGTGAGCTGAATCCTCCTTACAACCCCCCCCCAACCCCTCACAACCTTCCCACCTCACAGCTCTCCATAACCCTATCTCACCTACACACAACTCCTGACAGCCCTCTTCCTCATAGCTCTCCCCCCCTCACAACCTGTCTCACCGCCCTCCCCTCACACCCCACACCTCACATCCCCTTGTTCCAAACCATTTTGGCCATGGATACCAGCGTCGTGGTCTGGTCCACAATATCTTAGGTCATTTAAGTGTTGGGAACCCACAGAAAGCTAATCTGTCATCAGATCACTAGTTTTGGCAGGTCTTCCTCTCACCAAGTTAATGAGGCCATAGAGATGGGGCATAAGGGCCGGTCCCGACCCCCACCTCCTAGTCCTATGACCATCCCGTGGCACCCACCAGTCACCCTGCAAAGTTTCATGAGTCTGGTCCAAAGCATCTGGCCGCCAACCTTGGACAGAGAGACACGGATGTCTTCTACAGATTGTAGCGACCCGGTTGAATCCCCTTGTACCACCTGGTCCATACCTGGTACTGTACCACCTGGGTGATACCTGGTACTGTACCACCTGGGTCATACCTGGTACTGTACCACCTGGTCCATACCTGGTAATATACTACCTGGTCATACCTGGAACCACCTGAACTGCAGGTGACGCAATTAGCGCATGCGCATGAAGAAATATTTCAATCAATGCCACGCACTTCTTCAAAGACAGTCTTTGGACCCTCAAAAAGTCTTTATATTGACCAGAACTCATTTCAAATTCCTACCATATATGAATATGCCATTCAGACTTGTGGAGCCGCGGTACAAGGCTGAATAAAAGTCTGGGTTTTCTTTGGGTCTTATATTTTTTATTCCGGCGAGTCTAAACTGACGTATATTCGGCCGGAACGAAAATATAATTTTGGGATTGAGCGTTGTAGGAGACAGGTGGTCAGGCGGGTCGTATGTCTTACTTGTGAAGCGTTTATGGCCAGAGTTTGTGTTTTAATGTGGGTGGGGAGGGGAGTACCAGGTACCAGTGGTGAGGGGAGTACCAGGTACCAGTGGTGAGGGGAGCACCAGGTACCAGTGGGGGAGGATGAATGTTGTTGCTCATCATTGGTTTTTTTTCGCCAGTGGTCTCATCTGCATGTTGTGGTCAACTGTAGTCACTCTTGATTTATGACGATAGAATAGTGATGGTTTGGTTGGGCAGTATATATATATATATATATATATATATATATATATATATATATATATATATATATATATATATATATATATATATATATATATATATAGACAGAGGCGGAAGCGGCCAGCTGTGTCACAACCTCAAGAGCACCTACGACAGAGTACACACACACACACACACACACACACACACACACACACACACACACACACACACACACACACCGGTAGATATCAACGCACCCGGGGCCATAGGTATGAAGTGTGACTCTGGAGTTATAGATCATATTCTCCTCGTTGGCGTCTGTTCCTCCCCCATCACCCTTATTGGCCATATACCATTCCTGTCCACCGTCCCAGGATTACAATATGGTTGTGGCGTTCGTTCGTTCGCTTGACAACGTTCGCTAGTCAACGTTCGCTCGCTCTCTTTACGTGTGACACATGTGGCAACTCTAAGATTTCTTAAGCAAAATGAAGAGACCTTTGGGGTCTCTCCGGTACACTGAAGGGGCAGAAGTACCAAGTATCCCGGTACATTGAAGGGGCAGAAGTACCAAGTATCCCGGTACACTGAAGGGGCAGAAGTACCAAGTATCCCGGTACACTGAAGGGGCAGAAGTACCAAATATCCCGGTACACTGAAGCGTCAGAAGTACCAAGTATCCCGGTACACTGAAGGGGCAGAAGTACCAAGTATCCCGGTACACTGAAGGGGGCAGAAGTACCAAGTATCCCGGTACACTGAAGTGTCAGAAGTACCAAGTATCCCGGTACACTGAAGCGGCAGAAGTACCAAGTATCCCGGTACACTGAAGCGTCAGAAGTACCAAGTATCCCGGTACACTGAAGCGTCAGAAGTACCAAGTATCCCAGTACACTGAAGGGGCAGAAGTACCAAGTATCCCGGTACACTGAAGGGGGCAGAAGTACCAAGTATCCCGGTACACTGAAGGGGGCAGAAGTACCAAGTATCCCGGTACACTGAAGGGGGCAGAAGTACCAAGTATCCCGGTACACTGAAGGGGGCAGAAGTACCTCGCTGCGTCTCCCGGTACGTTGGCCAGTAGACTTGCTAAATTTGCACATCAGTGCCCGAAAAAAATTATGGTGGCTTTAAATTTGTTCCAGAGAGAGGGGAATATACGGCCTCTTGGCATTTACAGCGCGAATATACGACCGCTTTCCATATTCTCTATAAAAGACAGGTGGAAATACGACCGCCTTGCGTTCTAACCACAAAACGTGTGGAAAAATGCTTGCTATCGTATCTTGAGAGGCTGGTGGTGTGAGGAGCAGGAGGACTGAGTCCGTGGCGGTACTCCAGAGAAGTTCCTGGTAGCACGAGAAGTACAAGACACATATTAATGGTTTCGTGGTGAGCCCGTCCTCCTAACGTCAAGAAAGTGTCGTACTGAAGTATCCCTTATACCCCCCAAACCTACCAGAGGACCCAAAACAGAAAACGGGGCAATTTCGCGAGCTGTTTTCATTTTCCAGTACGGCGATTTTTGGCCTTAGGCAAAGTATACGTCGAAATGCGACGTGCTGTTAGGAGGACAGGTTGTTGTGGTGGTGTGAGATGGTGCTAACAGCGTGAGCCCCAACACCAGGATTCTGGTGTACTATCTTGACATATTATTATGTAGCAAGTAGCTACTTAATTAAGTAGCACTTGTCAAGAGTATGATGGTCGTGGTGGTCTTGTGGTCGTGATGGTGGTCGTGGTGGTCGTGGACCATGGAGGACGACCCTTTAAGTCCCCCAGACCACAGTGGTGGAGAGCCAAAGGTGGTCGACCTGGTGTCCTCGACCACTGCCCCTCGGGGGTCTTGAAGGGCAAAACGTTTACTTCTCAACCTCTTTAAGTCCCTCCCCCATGGTCCCTCCCCCATGATCCCTCACCCATGGTCCCTCACCCCATGGTCCCTCACCCCATGGTCCCTCCCCCATGGTCCCTCCCCCATGGTCCCTCACCCCATGGTCCCTCACCCCATGGTCCCTCCCCCAATACCGTGTTATCGGAGGAAATGGATGAGATGCTCAGTGATATTTGAATATTGTTTTTTTGCACTGTTATGTGGAGGTCGTCTAGACACTCTAACGAGGCCCTCTAGCGAGAGACTAACGAGGCCCTCTAGCGAGACACTAACGAGACCCTCTAGCGAGACACTAACGAGACCCCTCTAGCGAGAGACTAACGAGGCCCTCTAGCGAGACACTAACGAGACCCTCTAGCGAGACACTAACGAGGCCCTCTAGCGAGACACTAACGAGAGACTAACGAGGCCCTCTAGCGAGACACTAACGAGGCCCTCTAGCGAGACACTAACGAGGCCCTCTAGCGAGACACTAACGAGGCCCTCTAGCGAGACACTAACGAGAGACTAACGAGGCCCTCTAGCGAGACACTAACGAGACCCTCTAGCGAGACACTAACGAGGCCCTCTAGCGAGACACTAACGAGAGACTAACGAGGCCCTCTAGCGAGACACTAACGAGGCCCTCTAGCGAGACACTAACGAGGCCCTCTAGCGAGACACTAACGAGGCCCTCTAGCGAGACACTAACGAGGCCCTCTAGCGAGACACTAACGAGACCCTCTAGCGAGACACTAACGAGACCCTCTAGCGAGACACTAACGAGGCCCTCTAGCGAGACACTAACGAGAGACTAACGAGGCCCTCTAGCGAGACACTAACGAGGCCCTCTAGCGAGACACTAACGAGGCCCTCTAGCGAGACACTAACGAGACCCTCTAGCGAGACACTAATGAGGCCCTCTAGCGAGACACTAACGAGAGACTAACGAGGCCCTCTAGCGAGACACTAACGAGGCCCTCTAGAGAGACACTAACGAGGCCCTCTAGCGAGACACTAACGAGGCCCTCTAGCGAGAGACTAACGAGGCTTTTAGCGAGAGACTAACGAGACCCTCTAGCGAGACACTAACGAGGCCCTCTAGCGAGACACTAACGAGGCCCTCTAGCGAGACACTAACGAGGCCTTTAGCGAGAGACTAACGAGACCCTCTAGCGAGACACTAACGAGGCCCTCTAGCGAGACACTAACGAGGCCCTCTAGCGAGACACTAACGAGGCCCTCTAGCGAGACACTAACGAGGCCCTCTAGCGAGACACTAACGAGGCCCTCTAGCGAGACACTAACGAGACCCTCAAGCGAGACACTAACGAGGCCCTCTAGCGAGAGACTAACGAGGCACTGTTAGTGTCTAATGCACCTCCTAATTACTCCCATAACAGCCCCCATAACACCAACAGTCATATGATATCCTCCATAACACACCTCATAATTACACTCATAATAAACCCATAAACCCCTTTTATGGTACTCTTACCCCAGGGGTAAGTTGCCCCGGGGCCCCTCCATGCTACCATGCCTCGCCCCCCCTCTGGCTTGGGGGGCATGGTACCCCAAGCCAGGGGTACCATGCCCCTGGCTTGGTCGCAGGGTGAAGTGACTCAACACGGCGTGTGTTATCGTGGTGATCATGAGGCATAAACGGCATATCATGAGGCATATCGTGGTCACTGAGGCATAAACAGGTGAGAGAAACTTTTATTATAAATATGGTCTATGAGGTCAGACCACTGGTGGTCGTGCGTGACTGGTGGAAACCCCAGTGGTCGCCTGTACTTTTTTGGGGAGTAAAGAGGAAGGAGAGGCATAGGTGAAGGGAAGTTTAGAAGTGGGAAATACAGTGAGAGGTATGAAAGCAGGCGGCGGGCTGTCCGCCTTGCTGACACCATGTGTGGGTGTTGGCAGCTAAGCTAAGCTGGCTCCCTCTTGTCAGGGAGCTGTGAGTGTGTGAGGTTCTTCACATGTGTTCCACCATGTATGGATGTCTATATATGAATACTATGTAGCATTCATATATACACACTCCGATGCTTCCACACATGTTGTTCTGTTTAAGACTCTTTATTATTATTATTTATTGAGTTATTCATACATACACCTATACATATATACCCGTATACATATGCATACACACAACTATACACATACATACTCAATTTTTCCAATTAGGGGGGGGGAAGGATTTCTGGTCAGTGTTTCATCTGGGAATTATGTACTGTGGGGCGAGGTTTTCATCTAGTGAATCGCGGCTCTTGGGCCACCAGCTGTCGGAGCGGGGCGTCTCATCTTGGAGTAATCTTTTTAACATTGGGTCCTCTAACATTGGGATGGTGTTCCACACCCTGATGGCTTGGTGCTGCAGTCTGATGTTTAGTGGCTGTATGTTCAGGAGTTCATGGAGCTCCTGGATTGTCTGATCATATGGTGGACGGTGTTTTGCTGCTCTCCTTAGCGCCTTATTTTGCACTGCTTGCAGTTTCTGCATGTTAGTTTTCTTAAAGGTGTGTAGTGGTACTGGAGGACACTCTAGATGCGGCCGAACTAGAGCCTTATATAGGTGGATCTGAATGTTAGTACTGAGGCTTCGGAATCTCCTCAGTTTTCGTAAGGCTCCACGTAAGGCTCGTGGTGAACCTCGTACCCATCCTGTGGGCGCTGGTGGACCTCATACCCATCCTGTGGGCGCTGGTGGACCTCATACCCATCCGGTGGGCGCTGGTGGACCTCATACCCATCCGGTGGGCGCTGGTGGACCTCGTACCCATCCGGTGGGCGCTGGTGAACCTCGTACCCATCCCGTGGGCGCTGGTGGACCTCGTACCCATCCTGTGGGCGCTGGTGGACCTCGTACCCATCCTGTGGGCGCTGGTGGACCTCGTACCCATCCTGTGAGTCGTAATAAACCACAGACCACACATCCTGTGCCAAAGGACGGGAAAAAAAGGTTACACAGGCACACAATGCCCTCAGCAAATGAACTCCCAAAATTGGTTAAGATGAGCAAGTAAAAATAGCAGCCCGTTCGGCCCAGGGTGAATGATCACCTTCTACCCGTGCTGGGAGCCTCCGCCATAATGGTTGGCAGTGGCTGGCGACGTGAGGCGGGCATCGCCGCGCCTGTGATGCCACTGTGGCAAAGAAACGCGAATACAACAGTAGAAATAAGGAAGGGTGAGCAACTTCTCGTAATACAGCGATTATAGACAGGTCACCACAACCCCCTATTCCCTGACCCCATCTTTTGTGTCCTGGGTGAGAGCCAGGGGGGTCCTAGGTGAGAGCCAGGGGGTCCTGGGTGAGAGCCAGGGTCCTGGGTGAGACCCAGGAGGGGTCCTGGAAGGGATCAGCTGCTTCACGTCCATGTGAGGCAGGTCAGGACAGCTATAAGTCTTCTTCCTGTGAGGTGCGATTATGGGAGGAGGCGAGGCTGGTCTCATTGGTCTCTCCACACCAATGAGAGACACGCCTCATTTTTCTCGAGTCATTTTTAGTAAGTTCGGAGACGTATTGATTCTGGGAGCAGCTGAGATTAATGGCTAGCTCAAGCCTGGTGTTGCTGACAGTGGGCGAGCTAGCTCCAGCCTGATGTTGCTGACAGTGGGCGAGCTAGCTCCAGCCTGATGTTGCTGACAGTGGGCGAGCTAGCTCCAGCCTGGTGTTGCTGACAGTGGGCGAGCTAGCTCCAGCCTGGTGTTGCTGACAGTGGGCGAGCTAGCTCCAGCCTGATGTTGCTGACAGTGGGCGAGCTAGCTCCAGCCTGGTGTTGCTGACAGTGGGCGAGCTAGCTCCAGCCTGATGTTGCTGACAGTGGGCGAGCTAGCTCCAGCCTGATGTTGCTGACAGTGGGCGAGCTAGCTCCAGCCTGGTGTTGCTGACAGTGGGCGAGCTAGCTCCAGCCTGGTGTTGCTGACAGTGGGCGAGCTAGCTCCAGCCTGGTGTTGCTGACAGTGGGCGAGCTAGCTCCAGCCTGATGTTGCTGACAGTGGGCGAGCTAGCTCCAGCCTGGTGTTGCTGACAGTGGGCGAGCTAGCTCCAGCCTGATGTTGCTGACAGTGGGCGAGCTAGCTCCAGCCTGATGTTGCTGACAGTGGGCGAGCTAGCTCCAGCCTGGTGTTGCTGACAGTGGGCGAGCTAGCTCCAGCCTGGTGTTGCTGACAGTGGGCGAGCTAGCTCCAGCCTGGTGTTGCTGACAGTGGGCGAGCTAGCTCCAGCCTGGTGTTGCTGACAGTGGGCGAGCTAGCTCCAGCCTGGTGTTGCTGACAGTGGGCGAGCTAGCTCCAGCCTGGTGTTGCTGACAGTGGGCGAGCTAGCTCCAGCCTGGTGTTGCAGACAGTGGGCGAGCTAGCTCCAGCCTGGTGTTGCTGACAGTGGGCGAGCTAGCTCCAGCCTGATGTTGCTGACAGTGGGCGAGCTAGCTCCAGCCTGGTGTTGCTGACAGTGAGCGAGCTAGCTCCAGCCTGGTGTTGCAGACAGTGGGCGAGCTAGCTCCAGCCTGGTGTTGCTGACAGTGGGCGAGCTAGCTCCAGCCTGATGTTGCTGACAGTGGGCGAGCTAGCTCCAGCCTGGTGTTGCTGACAGTGGGCGAGCTAGCTCCAGCCTGATGTTGCTGACAGTGGGCGAGCTAGCTCCAGCCTGGTGTTGCTGACAGTGGGCGAGCTAGCTCCAGCCTGATGTTGCTGACAGTGGGCGAGCTAGCTCCAGCCTGATGTTGCTGACAGTGGGCGAGCTAGCTCCAGCCTGGTGTTGCTGACAGTGGGCGAGCTAGCTCCAGCCTGGTGTTGCTGACAGTGGGCGAGCTAGCTCCAGCCTGGTGTTGCTGACAGTGGGCGAGCTAGCTCCAGCCTGGTGTTGCTGACAGTGGGCGAGCTAGCTCCAGCCTGATGTTGCTGACAGTGGGCGAGCTAGCTCCAGCCTGGTGTTGCTGACAGTGGGCGAGCTAGCTCCAGCCTGGTGTTGCTGACAGTGGGCGAGCTAGCTCCAGCCTGATGTTGCTGACAGTGGGCGAGCTAGCTCCAGCCTGATGTTGCTGACAGTGGGCGAGCTAGCTCCAGCCTGGTGTTGCTGACAGTGGGCGAGCTAGCTCCAGCCTGGTGTTGCTGACAGTGGGCGAGCTAGCTCCAGCCTGGTGTTGCTGACAGTGGGCGAGCTAGCTCCAGCCTGATGTTGCTGACAGTGGGCGAGCTAGCTCCAGCCTGGTGTTGCTGACAGTGGGCGAGCTAGCTCCAGCCTGGTGTTGCAGACAGTGGGCGAGCTAGCTCCAGCCTGGTGTTGCTGACAGTGGGCGAGCTAGCTCCAGCCTGATGTTGCTGACAGTGGGCGAGCTAGCTCCAGCCTGGTGTTGCTGACAGTGGGCGAGCTAGCTCCAGCCTGGTGTTGCTGACAGTGGGCGAGCTAGCTCCAGCCTGGTGTTGCAGACAGTGGGCGAGCTAGCTCCAGCCTGATGTCGACTCCATCTGCTTTTGTACTGGAAACGCAATTTCCAAAATCCATGTTCTATCTTAAATTGAACGTACACACTCTTTACTAAGTGCCTTCAAAATCTTGTGTCGTGATGATGCCCTCTTGATCTCATGCCTCTTCAAACGTTGCTTGGCGGAGCTGGATAAATGGATTGAGAGATGGCTACGCGACTTCAACCCAGATAAACGGAAGATAACGAGAAATAGGGTGGAAACGAGATGACACATTGAACAGTGGCAAATGAAAGAGTTCCGACGTCCAGAACTAACCGAAGAGAAGGGTCATGAGTTAATATAACCCTTAACCTAGCACAGTAATCCCAGAGAGAGAGAGAGAGAGATGGGGAGGAGAATGAGGACGAATGAGGGGAATGATGATATTTCCAGTATTATGGTAAAACTTCCAGAGTGGAATGATGTCAGACCAGACACACCCTGACTGAGCATACCGGGAAACTGTGTACATTTATGCTCTCCTGAGTACGACACCACCAACTTGGGCAGGCCGCTCACTGGACCAAAGCGGTGTATCTGTCTTGGCTCAAGTTGGCCAACAGCTTAATAGTGTGTGTGTGTTGCTGTCCCAATATGAGGACTGGAGATTGTAAGTGAAGCAAACTGTACTGAAGATGGCTTTACTGTGCTTTGTCCAGCCCACGGTGGCTAGGTGAGTGACCAACCCATTGATGACGCCCGGGGCGAGGCTCACTAGGTAGATTGATTAGATAGGGTCATGGGGAGTGGAGGGCCTCAGTTTGATAGACTATCTGGAGGTCATATGGTGTGGCCTGAGCAAAAGGTCACACGTTGTGGTCAGACGTGAAGAGGGTGCGGTGCCTCCCTGTGGCGCGATCCCGTGGCACTCCTGCAATTAGTGTTGGTATAAATTAAGCTGGCACTTCCCTAGTGCCAGGAGAATCAGTACACCCGGTACACTAGCGCTGAGAGTGTGGTTGGCTGGTTACCACACAGTTCACAACCTTAAACTACCCCAACAACACCAATACACAGTATAGGTATATATGTAACTATGTACATGTGTATTTAACATTACAGTGTATATATGTTTGTAAACATGTATATGTGCGTTTATGTCTGTGTCTTGAAATTAGAATGTCTGTCTGTTTGAGGCTAGATGCTTGAGTCTAATCTCACCCAACTTTACATAGTGATTGCTGTGGGGGGTGTGCCCAACATGGCTGGTTTGGGGTTGGTACCATTTAAGTAAGTACATCATGGCACAGTCACATGCTAAATTCTATGGCCATAAAATATTCTTTTAGTCTTCCCCCATATCACTTCGCCTGAGATTGTGGCCAGGCTTGACGTGTGCTAACTTGGTCCAACAGGCTGTTGCTTGGAGTATCCAGCAGGCCCACATATTCACTACAAACCGGTTGGACCGTCACTTCTTGCAGCAAATACATACACACACACACAGACTGAACGTAACCTCAACTGCTGTTACTTTGCAACACAAAGTAATGCAACACTGCAACAGCTTTTAATTAAAAACGTTGTGGTTACATTGTGTGTGAGTTGGGTATTATGAACAGCTGAAAAGCTCCAAGTGTCTGGCCTCGAGCCTCAGACAAACACACACTCTCTCTTTTATAGTTATTGATGTATTCGTGAGGGGTGTTGGGATCGAACTGTCGAAAACCCAACACATTTAAAATAGGTTTGTTCCGAGTGTTTTTATGATGTTTCATTGTAATATAACGGGGTACATTAATTTGATCAGGTGTCAGTCTCAGCATGACCTATTGTCAGGTGCGACACACGTGGTGCCGAGGTCTGACAAAGGACAAGAAATAGTTTTGGAAAAGACTGCATCATGGATATATTCGGCTATATCACGAAATACATAAGAGAATACATTATATGTATATATGTTAAGGCACTGTATATAATATGTACAGTTATATATATATATAACTTTAGATACTATGACCATGAGAAAGTCGTCACTCATCCGGGGATTCCTCTCACTTAAGGATCATCCACTTTTCCGGAATTAGTACCACTATCAGGAAACTGCGTGTTACCTCAACGCCGACCTCTAAATACCAAAGACGGTGACGTCCACAACTTCAAAGACGTCTACCATGCCGCTAGGTCCTCGCGGCCTTTTCCTTGGTGGGGGTGGAGCACACTGTAACAGTTGGGTTCAGCTGGTCACACACACACACACACACACACACACACACACACACACACACACACACACACACACACACACACACACACACACACACACACACACGAGACGACTGGATGTCGACGCGATGGAGGGGAGTAGATTTCTGTTCAGTTCATGCTCTGACCAGCACTCATTGCCTCGCCCGGTGATTCTGATTGGCTAACAGAAATTCCCGCCACCGGACGAGCCACACCGTGATGACCGTTAACGACCTTCACGGTCGTTAACCTTGATCTTCCTGTAATATTGAAAGTATTTTCTATTAAATAACAGTGACTTTTTTATGCGACGCAATAACACGATAAAGCATTCCATAACAGGGGGTATGTATGCATCTATGTATTTATTCATTTACGTATATAGGTATGTATGTATTTATGTATATTCTAGAGGGGTCTGTATGTCACCCGGCGTTGCTCGGGTGACAGAGGGCACATCTTTACTACACACTCTTTACCTCAGTGTAACCATCTTAGCTACTCACAAGCATCATCATCACTGTAACCACCTTAACTACACTCAACCTGTAACCACCTTCACTACATACAACCATTCACATCACTACCTATTTTTACTGAATACTGTTTTCATCTATGTAGCCACCAGCACTATCTAGGCACCGCTTGCTTCCTCACTTGCAACCTTTACACTTTTTTACCTACCCTACCCTTCACCGTCTTTCCTACTCTTCACTACCTCCCCTACCCTTCACCACCTCCCCTACCCTTCACAACCTCCCCTACCCTTCACCACCTACCCTACCCTTCACCACCTACCCTACCCTTCACCACCTACCCTACCCTTCACCACCTCCCCTACCCTTCACCACCTACCCTACCCTTCACCACCTACCCTACCCTTCACCACCTACCCTACCCTTCACCACCTACCCTACCCTTCACCACCTACCCTACCCTTCACCACCTACCCTACCCTTCACCACCTACCCTATTTTTAACATTGATGGATTGTTCTTTCGTTCAGCGAGGTCGTCGTAATATATAAGGTCGAGGTCGTAATATGGTGTCGTATTTTTGTAACAATTTGTGAGTCTGAACACGCGTTCAACTTAGGTCCTGAGGGACAACTTTGTATATGAACTTGACAGCGTGACACGTGACGTTGACAGCGTGACACGTGACCTAGACAGCGTGACACGTGACCTTGACAGCATGACAAGTGACCTTGACAGATAACGTCAAGTTCAAGACGGGTTCTCCGGAACTCTTCACAAAAGCCACTCTTGGATCACTTAACAGGCAGGACATTTATAAATATTTTGATATCGGATCATGAGGGCAGGATATCTGGATATGACGAGAGCTGATCAGGATATCTGGAGATCAGAAGAACAGTAAGGATTAAGGAACATCAGCAAGCATTAAGGAAAAGGGTTTAGGAGGGAGGGGAGGGAATTATTAAGGAAAAGCGCAAAGCCATTATGACTATATAGCACTTGGAAGGGGTCAGGATAGGGATTTGGGATGGGACGGGGGGAAAGGAATGATGTCCAACCACTTTGGACGGTCGGAGATTGAACGCGGACCTGCAAGACGCGAGACCATCGCTCTATCATCTGGCCCAAGTGGTTGGGCAAGCGTTAAGGAGCCACTGTATGGGCTAAGGAACCACCGTGAAGATTAAGGAGCCACAGTGAAGATTAAGGAACCACAGTGAAGATTATGGAGCCACAGTGAAGATTATAGAGCCACAGTGAAGATTAAGGAACCACAGTGAAGATTAAGGAGCCACAGTGAAGATTAAGGAACCACAGTGAAGATTAAGGAACCACAGTGAAGATTAAGGAGCCACAGTGAAGATTAAGGAACCACAGTGAAGATTAAGAGAACCACAGTGAAGATTAAGGAGCCACAGTGAAGATTAAGGAACCACAGTGAAGATTAAGGAACCACAGTGAAGATTAAGGAACCACAGTGAAGATTAAGAGAACCACAGTGAAGATTAAGGAGCCACAGTGAAGATTAAGGAACCACAGTGAAGATTAAGAGAACCACAGTGAAGATTAAGGAACCACAGTGAAGATTAAGGAGCCACAGTGAAGATTAAGGAACCACAGTGAAGATTAAGAGAACCACAGTGAAGATTAAGGAGCCACAGTGAAGATTAAAGAACCACAGTGAAGATTAAGGAACCACAGTGAAGATTAAGGAGCCACAGTGAAGATTAAGGAACCACAGTGAAGATTATGGAGCCACAGTGAAGATTAAGGAGCCACCGTGAAGATTAAGGAACCACAGTGAAGATTATGGAGCCACAGTGAAGATTAAGGAACCACAGTGAAGATTAAGGAGCCACCGTGAAGATTAAGAGAACCACCGTGAAGATTAAGGAACCACAGTGAAGATTAAGGAGCCACCGTGAAGATTATGGAGCCACAGTGAAGATTAATGAGCCACAGTGAAGATTAAGGAACCACAGTGAAGATTAAGGAGCCACCGTGAAGATTAAGGAGCCACAGTGAAGATTAAGGAGCCACAGTGAGGATTAAGGAGCCACCGTGAAGATTAAGGAGCCACCGTGAAGATTAAGGAGCCACAGTGAAGATTAAGGAGCCACAGTGAAGATTAAGGAGCCACCGTGAAGATTATGGAGCCACAGTGAAGATTAAGGAGCCACCGTGAAGATTAAGAGAACCATCGTGAAGATTAAGGAACCACAGTGAAGATTAAGGAGCCACCGTGAAGATTATGGAGCTACAGTGAAGATTAAGGAGCCACAGTGAAGATTAAGGAACCACAGTGAAGATTAAGGAGCCACCGTGAAGATTAAGGGGCCACCGTGAAGATTAAGGAGCCACAGTGAAGATTAAGGAGCCACAGTGAAGATTAAGGAGCCACCGTGAAGATTAAGGAGCCACAGTGAAGATTAAGGAGCCACAGTGAAGATTAAGGAGCCACCGTGAAGATTAAGGAGCCACAGTGAAGATTAAGGAGCCACAGTGAAGATTAAGGAACCACCGTGAAGATTATGGAGCCACAGTGAAGATTAAGGAGCCACAGTGAAGATTATGGAGCCACAGTGAAGATTAAGGAACCACAGTGAAGATTAAGGAGCCACCGTGAAGATTAAGGAGCCACAGTGAAGATTAAGGAGCCACAGTGAAGATTATGGAGCCACAGTGAAGATTAAGGAACCACAGTGAAGATTAAGGAGCCACAGTGAAGATTAAGGAGCCACAGTGAAGATTAAGGAGCCACAGTGAAGATTATGGAGCCACAGTGAAGATTAAGGAACCACAGTGAAGATTACGGAGCCACAGTGAAGATTAAGGAGCCACAGTGAAGATTAAGGAGCCACAGTGAAGATTAAGGAGCCACAGTGAAGATTAAGGAGCCACAGTGAAGATTAAGGAGCCACAGTGAAGATTAAGGAGCCACAGTAAGGGTTAAAGAGATATATCGGGTGCAGGCAGACAGCTCACCAGGGAACAAGGAGTGCAGTAATCACCGCCCGGAAGCGTCACTCAAAGCATAACAGGTGGGGACCTCAGTGCGTGTGTGACGAGAATACATAGAAAGTATTTTTACTTTGTGTGAGAGAGATTATGTGTTGGTGTGAGTGCTGGGTGTTGTGGGGACGAGTCGGGCTGCTTGCTGGTGGAGCCCCTGGCTGCTATCTTAAGCTGAAGTGTGCTTGGTGGTGGAGCCCTGGCTGCTATCTTGACCTGAACTGTGCTTGCTGGTGGAGCCCCTGGCTGCTATCTTAAACTGAAGTGTGCTTGGTGGTGGAGCCCCTGGCTGCTATCTTGAACTGAAGTGTGCTTGGTGGTGGAGCCCTGGCTGCTATCTTGACCTGAACTGTGCTTGGTGGTGGAGCCCTGGCTGCTATCTTGACCTGAACTGTGCTTGCTGGTGGAGCCCCTGGCTGCTATCTGGAAGTGAACTGTGCTTGATGGTGGAGCCCCTGGCTGCTATCTTGACCTGAACTGTGCTTGCTGGTGGAGCCCCTGACTGCTATCTGGAAGTGAACTGTGCTTGATGGTGGAGCCCCTGGCTGCTATCTTGACCTGAACTGTGCTTGGTGGTGGAGCCCCTGGCTGCTATCTTGACCTGAACTGTGCTTGGTGGTGGAGCCCCTGGCTGCTATCTTGACCTGAACTGTGCTTGGTGGTGGAGCCCCTGGCTGCTATCTTGAACTGAACTGTGCTTGCTGGTGGAGCCCTGGCTGCTATCCTGACCTAAAGTGTGCTTCGTGGTGGAGCCCTGGCTGCTATCCTCAACTGAACTGTGCTTGCTGGTGGAACCCTGGCTGCTATCCAGAACTGAACTGAATGATAAAGTTGAGCACGCGCAGACCTAAACTTTCGGACGTGCTTGAGGTCACACAAGTGTTACTGACCCAAGGCCAGGCTCTGTGGTCACGGAGCTGCCCGGAGCAAGTGTGGCTCCGTGGACACTTGTGTGGCAACTGGGTCACAGCGACCACTTTATTCCTCCTTCCGTGGACACTTATTGACCAGTGCTCACTGTGCCCCCTGTTCTCGTGGCACCTTTTCTATTTCAAGACCAGAGGCCACTGTCTTGGGTTAGTCAGTCACTTTCCTCAGAGGTAAATGTCTTAATTGAGCCAGTCAGTCACTTTCCTCAGAG
Source organism: Procambarus clarkii (assembly GCF_020424385.1). NCBI lineage: Eukaryota > Metazoa > Arthropoda > Malacostraca > Decapoda > Cambaridae > Procambarus > Procambarus clarkii. The sequence goes on along the minus strand of NC_059608.1, from coordinate 2,785,903 downwards.
GTAAATGTCTTAATTGAGCCAGTCAGTCACTTTCCTCAAGAGGTAAATGTCTTAATTGAGCCAGTCAGTCACTTTCCTCAGAGTGAAAGGAAAGTCCTGTTGAATGTCTTGGGGCCAGTCAACCACTTCCCTGGACAATGATCGACGCTGCCCACTCCACTGTAGGCGAGTCACACCCCCATCAAGAATTAACGGAGGCGAAAGACGACTTTAGCCTCGAGGTCTTAGATGTCATCGAGGGTGAAGACCCACGTTGTCAAGAGCTGTCTTGAGGAGATGAACCGCTGAGTGGGGAGTGTCTCCCCTCCGTGCCGCCGTCTCCACCCTGTGCTGAGGAGGGCTGCGTGGTGAGCACGATCACGGTAGGCTCAGTGATGGGGTCATGACCTCCTCCCATGTGACCAGTAACGAGTGTTTGGGAGGATGGCTGTTGGGCAGGACCACTTTGGCGACCCCCTGATAGAGCTGAAGGAGAGCTACGAGGGAGGACGGTGCTCTCTAGGTAAGGCTCTATTGTGCCGGGATCTTTTCTGCTGGTGTTGTTATTATATATTTGGTATTGATGAGGCAACAATCACCTATAGAGCCCAAGAGGGTACTCTTGGGCCTCTAGGTAACACTGGTGTTCCAACACGTTAAACCAACATGTAACAACTTTATTACATGTTGTAACAAGCGGAAAATAGAGACAGTTTCGGTTTGTGTTTCCACGGATTATCCCCTGTTCTGGTGTGGCACTGTAGGCCTCCCGCCTTGATAGGCACTGGTGCTCCTGGCTCTGTGGTGTTACTGGTGGCCGTATGCCAGGATTCTGCTTGGCACTGGGGGGATTCCTTCTCTCTTACCTTCAGTCCTTCCTCACGTTTACCCTCTTTGAGTTTAGAATTATGGATCAGAGCCTAAGATTAAGGTTGTGAGCCAATCATTAGGGTTCCGAGTATAGGGTAAGAGGTTCTTACCTTGAAATGATTCCGAGGATCAACGTCCCCGAGGCCCAGTCTCTGACCAGGCCTCCTGTTTGGTGGTCTGGTCAACTAGACTGTTGGACGCGACTGCTGCTTTCAGCGTGAAGTTTGACTGACTCATAGCCTGGTTGATCTAAATTCTCTGACGGTAAGGTAAGGATATATATATATATATATATATATATATATATATATATATATATATATATATATATATATATATATATATATATATGTGTGTGTATATCACGAAAATAAACACGTGATTAAGAATGTGACAATGTCAGACCACGAAGGAAAAATGAAACAGGAAATTTCCTTAAGTACTTTCGTATATTAAATACATCTTCAGAAGGTCTTCCTTCTGAAGATGTATTTAATATACGAAAGTACTTAAGGAAATTTCCTGTTTCATTTTTCCTTCGTGGTCTGACATTGTCATATATATATATATATATATATATATATATATATATATATATATATATATATATATATATATATATATATATATATATATATGAATAAATAATCTATGATATAATTATCTATATATTTATCTATTTATCTATATATCTATCTATCTATCTATCTATCTATCTATGTATCTATCTATCTAGAATAGCCCTTGGAAAGGATCAGGATAGAGATTTGGGATAGGACTGATGAAAGGAATGGTGCCCAACCACCTGGACAGCCGGGATTTGAACGCCGACCTGCATGAAGCGAGACCGTCGCTCTACCGTCCGGCCCAAGTGGTTGGGTTTTTTATCCTGTGAAGGTGTTGATCAAGTTCTCATTTGAACACTGTGAGAGGCCGGGGCATTTATGCCCCTTATGTGTAGTGGGGGAGTGTTGAACAGTCTCTAGGGCCCATGATGTTGATCGAGTTCTCCCTCAGCATACCTATTGAACCTCTGCTTTTCAAAAGGGATATTTTTCACATCCTGCCATGCCTCGTGGTCCCTTGTGCAGATTTTAAACCGGTCCCTCTATAAGCAGTCCAAATAATTTTGATGTTTTAATGAGTTGATTCTAGCAGTAAAGGAACTTTTTGCATACTCTCCAGGTCAGAAATTTCTCCAGCTTTGACCAGGGCTGTTATTGTGCAACAGTGTTCCACCCTAGAGAGCATTAGCGTCTTGATATCACCGTACCAGTATCATCACTGGTACGGCGTCTCTTGTTTGGAAGGGTCTTGTTATCCTGTCATTTTTCTTGAAGTTGTGACAGCTACTTTATTGTGTTCTTTAAAAGAAAGGTCACAACCAAGTACTGGTAAAACGTAGTATAAGGGATGGCAGCCCCCATCACCAAGTCTTGGTATAACCAAGTATAAGGGGTGGCAGCCCCCATCACCAAGTCTTGGTATAACCAAGTATAAGGGGTGGCAGCCCCCATCACCAAGTCTTGGTATAACCAAGTATAAGGGATGGCAGCCCCCATCACCAAGTCTTGGTATAACCAAGTATAAGGGATGGCAGCCCCCATCACCAAGTCTTGGTATAACCAAGTATAAGGGGTGGCAGCCCCCATCACCAAGTCTTGGTATAACCAAGTATAAGGGGTGGCAGCCCCCATCACCAAGTCTTGGTATAACCAAGTATAAGGGGTGGCAGCCCCCATCACCAAGTCTTGGTATAACCAAGTATAAGAGATGGCAGCCCCCATCACCAAGTCTTGGTATAACCAAGTATAAGGGATGGCAGCCCCCCATCACCAAGTCTTGGTATGACCAAGTATAAGGGATGGCAGCCCCCATCACCAAGTCTTGGTATAACCAAGTATAAGGGGTGGCAGCCCCCATCACCAAGTCTTGGTATGACCAAGTATAAGGGATGGCAGCCCCCATCACCAAGTCATGGTATAACCAAGTATAAGGGGTGGCAGCCCCCATCACCAAGTCTTGGTATAACCAAGTATAAGGGGTGGCAGCCCCCATCACCCAGTCTTGGTATAACCAAGTATAAGGGGTGGCAGCCCCCATCACCCAGTCTTGGTATAACCAAGTATAAGGGATGGCAGCCCCCATCACCAAGTCTTGGTATAACCAAGTATAAGGGATGGCAGCCCCCATCACCCAGTCTTGGTATAACCAAGTATAAGGGGTGGCAGCCCCCATCACCAAGTCTTGGTATAACCAAGTATAAGGGATGGCAGCCCCCATCACCAAGTCTTGGTATAACCAAGTATAAGGGGTGGCAGCCCCCATCACCCAGTCTTGGTATAACCAAGTATAAGGGATGGCAGCCCCCATCACCAAGTCTTGGTATAACCAAGTATAAGGGGTGGCAGCCCCCATCACCCAGTCTTGGTATAACCAAGTATAAGGGATGGCAGCCCCCATCACCAAGTCTTGGTATAACCAAGTATAAGGGGTGGCAGCCCCCATCACCCAGTCTTGGTATAACCAAGTATAAGGGATGGCAGCCCCCATCACCAAGTCTTGGTATAACCAAGTATAAGGGGTGGCAGCCCCCATCACCCAGTCTTGGTATAACCAAGTATAAGGGGTGGCAGCCCCCATCACCAAGTCTTGGTATAACCAAGTATAAGGGATGGCAGCCCCCATCACCAAGTCTTGGTATAACCAAGTATAAGGGGTGGCAGCCCCCATCACCAAGTCTTGGTATAACCAAGTATAAGGGATGGCAGCCCCCATCACCAAGTCTTGGTATAACCAAGTATAAGGGATGGCAGCCCCCATCACCAAGTCTTGGTATGACCAAGTATAAGGGATGGCAGCCCCCATCACCAAGTCTTGGTATAACCAAGTATAAGGGATGGCAGCCCCCATCACCAAGTCTTGGTATGACCAAGTATAAGGGCTGGCAGTCCCATCACCAAGTCTTGGTATGACCAAGTATAAGGGCTGGCAGTCACCACCTAAACTCTGGTATCACCTCGCAGATTGTGATGAGAGACACCCTCCCGTAATTGGCATCAGCCGGCGACGACAGCAGCGACCATTGTGAGCCAGCACACCTTCGCCCTCAGGCCTCCAGTAATGACTTCAAGTGAAAGTCAAGACAAAAAAAAAGCGCTTCCAATCACTGAAGGTCACAGGGTCCAATAGCCTCCATTCCCTGTCTCGTGTCCTCCCCCCCCCCTGGATATTTAAGTAATTTACCACTGTAGAGCCGGGCCCGGGAGCTTGGTGATAACACAGGCTCTTGTCAGCAAATTAAAGGGCGGTACTTTCTTGTAGCGTGTTGGTGGAGCCACGGGAGCGCTCACCTCCACAAGGTATAGGGTGTCAGCCAAGCAGAAAGTAGCGTACGATCTGTGGGTGTGTAATGGCAGGATGTTGTGGTGATGGCGGGGGGGGGGGGGGTTGTTTGTTGGGGCGCTCCCTCTCTCTCTACTGACGGCTGCTGCTGCTGCTCCTGGTGCTCCTGGTGCTGCTGCTGCTGCTGCTGCTGCTCCTGCTGCTGCTGCTGCTGCTGCTGCTGCTCCTCCTGCTGCTGCTGCTGCTGCTCCTGCTGCTGCTGCTGCTCCACCTCCTGCTGCTGCTGCTGCTCCTGCTGCTGCTGCTGCTGCTGCTGCTCCTCCTCCTCCTGCTGCTGCTGCTCCTGCTGCTGCTGCTGCTGCTGCTGCTGCTGCTGCTCCTCCTCCTGCTGCTGCTGCTGCTCCTACTGCTGCTGCTGCTGCTGCTCCTCCTCCTCCTCCTCCTCCTGCTGCTGCTGCTGCTCCTGCTGCTGCGGCTGCTCCTCTCCTCCTCCTGTTGCTCCTGCTGCTGCTCCTCCTCCTCCTCCTGCTGCTGCTGCTCTTGCTACTGCTGCTGATGCTCCTTCTGTTGTTCATGCTGCTGTTGATGATGATGATGCTGGGAAGCAACGGGCAAATTAGAGTATAGGGAGCATTGGAATCCAGGGGGCATTAGCACACAGGGAACATTACAACACAGGGAACATTACAACACAGGCAGCATTATCACACAAGGAACATTAGAACACTGGGATAAAAAAAGCACAAGGAGCATTGAAACACGGGGGGGGGGGGGGGGAGGATATTTGAAGCTTTTATGTGACCCAAACTTCGTAGTGAAGGCAACTCCGATCTCAGACTACTAGACCAAAATATTCCTACATATGTAGACACATTTCGAAATAAGGGAATCCTGTCTACAAGACACAGGAGAGGGGGTGTTGCCCGACAACTAGAAGACAGTCAACGGGTCGTCATAAACGGGGGGGGGGAAGCTAATTAACCCCCCCACAAGCAGAAAGGAATTTTAATAGAAAAATGAAGATATTTTCATAGCGATGTCGAAGCAAATCAAAGCCAATCGTGGACTGAATAATGGCAATGGTTGGTTGGGGACGCCCCCTTGTGGCAGCGCGTTGAGACAAATGCCAGACAAGACACCCCCCCACTCACCCCCAGAGAAATTAGTCAATTTTGGCGAGCAGAACTTTGGTGAGGCGACACCTAAGCGGGCTTATTACTGACAAACTCTTATCAATGTTGCGTGCGTTCAATGCGTGCGGGGTGTTGCATGGGGTATTGCGTGCGGGGGTCCTGCATACGGTGTTGCGTGCTCCCTATGCTACATAATACGTGCGTGCGGAAGGTGCTAGCTGGACCATAATACTGTATTTGATGTATTTAAGACTGATGTGATGTATTTAAGGCTTATTTGTTGAAGGTTAGTTGTCAGGTAGAGCTGGGCGTCGACTGTGTTGTTCCGAGGGAGCAGTGTGAACCTTCCTCCTCCCAATAACAACCCAACCATCTCTTTCCCCCCCTTCCCCCCCCTTCCCCCCCCTTCCCCCATACTGGTCACACCCCCCCCCTTTCACCTCCCCCCCCCCCCGCCACCAGCAGTGGTCAACCCCGCTCCCCCGGAAGAGTGAGAGAGAAAATGGTCCGAGGCGCTACTTACTGTCGCATCTGTCGTGTTGTAAGCACTTTATCCATCCTGCAGCTGGTGGCTACCTGTTACTGGAGACGTGTTAACGAGCCCAGCTACACGGAACTGTGCTGCTACTGTAGTCTGTACACACACACACACACGTATACCCCCCCCCTGCCCCCCCATGCCCCCCCCCCTTGGGAGGGGGGGTTATGGGGCCGTTAGGTTCACCCTGCCGTCGATTCTCTCACTCCGTGGGGGTTGGGCACTCATGTGTCGGGCACTGAATGCATTAACAAGCTAACTTGGGGGGGTGATGTTAATATATATTAGTGTGAGTGCGTGAATGAGTTACAAAGCTCCTCGTGTCTCATGAGTGTCGGTCTAACATCATTGTTGATTGGGCAGTCGGTAATTGAATTGGAGAGAGCGCTCACTACTGGGAGACTCGTTACCCACCGTTACCTTCCAGAAGTGATGATAAATGAGCCTCATTCAGGCAATTACTGCCACCCAGGTAGGAACCATCACAAGACAGCAATGATGATATTTGTCTCTCCCGCGAATCACCTGAACATCAAAGACGTGAGATGTAACACTTCTCTCTGTTGTTCATTCATTCGTTAATTGTCTCTCAGATTGTACCTGAACTATCAACTTGGTTGTTAGGAAATACAACTTAAGAATGAGTGATGTATATAAGGATGTATGTCAGGTATATACAGGACTAAAACAACTATAGTCAGCTGAGAAAGACCCCCAGCTGTATATTTGGTATCATTAAGGAATTACTGTTACGAAGTAATTCTCTTCAGTCACGTGTATACATCTGTTCACTCCAGTCACATGTATACACCTGTTCACTCCAGTCACATGTATACATCTGTTCACTCCAGTCACATGTATACACCTGTTCACTCCAGTCACATGGATACATTTGCTCACTCCAGTCACATGTATACATCTGTTCACTCCTGCCACATGTATACATCTGTTCACTCCAGTCACATGTATACACCTGTTCACTCCTGCCACATGTATACACCTGTTCACTCCAGCCACATCTGTAATGATTTGTACAACTAACTTAGGAATTACGCCTCAAATCTAAATTATATGACAAATAATTATAACAATTACGTAATATGCTGCTATTATTATTTGGTTGTGTAAATAATTGTACGGAATTTGTGTGTAAGTATAATTATATGTTTACGACCATTTACGTATAAAGTTTTACGAATTTGATGCTCTCTTCCGCCCTTACCGCATGCAGGCGATGAGTCACAATAACGTGGCTGAAGTATGTTGACCAGACCACACACTAGAAGGTGAAGGGACGACGACGTTTCGGTCCGTCCTAGACCATTCTCAAGTCGATTGTGAATGAAAAGTCACAATCGACTTGAGAACGGCCCAGGACGGACCGAAACGTCGTCGTCCCTTCACCTTCTAGTGTGTTGTCTGGTCAACTGTCCTTAATTACCGTTTTATTCGATTGTAAAGAAAGCTTTGTTCTTAATATTAAAACTTTCTATACCCATTTCTGTGTTTGTAATTTACCTTCTGTCACACCCTTATTTCTGGGAGTAGTGTAGTTTGAACAACAAAGTGGGTTGCGTGGGATTCTCTGGAGTATACCTAGAGTATACTTGGAGTGGGTTATGAGAGTTCTTTCAGTCCTCAAAGCCGACCTGAGGCCAGGCTTGACTTGTGATAACTTGATCCAACAGGCTGGTGTTGCCTGGAGCGGCCCGCAGGCCCTCCACATACCCACTACAGCCCAGTTGGTCCGGCATTTCTGGGAGGAACATGTCTGTATCTTTCTTCGTCATGTCTACGCTTGTACAGGCAATGTTTCCTGTTTGATACAAGAAGTTTTACCTTCCTTGTTTATGGCATCAGGCTGGGGAGTGCTTACATGAGACGGCATTCATCAGAGGTGATTCGAAAACACCTGAACTGTGCATGTGGCATTCTTGGCCTCGTGGTGTCAAGAGTAACTACTGGGACGTCTGTCCTCGTGGTGTCAAGAGTAACTACTGGGACGTCTGTCCTCGTGGTGTCAAGAGTAACTACTGGGACGTCTGCCTTCGTGGTGTCAAGAGTAACTATTGGGACGTCTGTCCTCGTGGTGTCAAGAGTAACTACGGGGACGTCTGTCCTCGTGGTGTCAAGAGTAACTACTGGGACGTCTGGCCTCGTGGTGTCAAGAGTAACTACGGGGACGTCTGTCCTCGTGGTGTCAAGAGTAATTACTGGGACGTCTGGCCTCGTGGTGTCAAGAGTAACTTCTGGGACGTCTGTCCTCGTGGTGTCAAGAGTAACTACTGGGACGTCTGTCCTCGTGGTGTCAAGAGTAACTTCTGGGACGTTTGTCCTCGTGGTGTCAAGAGTAACTTCTGGGACGTCTGTCCTCGTGGTGTCAAGAGTAACTTCTGGGACGTCTGTCCTCGTGGTGTCAAGAGTAACTTCTGGGACGTCTGTCCTCGTGGTGTCAAGAGTAACTTCTGGGACGTCTGTCCTCGTGGTGTCAAGAGTAACTACTGGGACGTCTGTCCTCGTGGTGTCAAGAGTAACTACGGGGACGTCTGGCCTCGTGGTGTCAAGAGTAACTACTGGGACGTCTGTCCTCGTGGTGTCAAGAGTAACTACTGGGACGTCTGTCCTCGTGGTGTCAAGAGTAACTACTGGGACGTCTGTCCTCGTGGTGTCAAGAGTAACTACTGGGACGTCTGTCCTCGTGGTGTCAAGAGTAACTACTGGGACGTCTGTCCTCGTGGTGTCAAGAGTAACTACGGGGACGTCTGTCCTCGTGGTGTCAAGAGTAACTACTGGGACGTCTGGCCTCGTGGTGTCAAGAGTAACTATTGGGACGTCTGGCCTCGTGGTGTCAAGAGTAACTATTGGGACGTCTGTCCTCGTGGTGTCAAGAGTAACTACTGGGACGTCTGGCCTCGTGGTGTCAAGAGTAACTACTGGGACGTCTGTCCTCGTGGTGTCAAGAGTAACTATTGGGACTCTTGTCATCATGGAGTAAAAAATTGTCTTACAAATTCTTATTTGCGTGTAGCTAATAGCTGTCTCGTATTCCGTTCCTTCACCTCTATGACACCTAGGAGAGGCGTCTTAATCCTGGCTGACAATTATATCTAAGGTATGCAAGCATTGACTTGGCTCTTGATCATCTTGTACACAAAACATGACAAATAATGCTAATATCCCCCAGCATCAAGATTCCTCAGTAATGGCCCGTCCCTCTCCTGTTAAAAACAAATCTTTAATAATATCATGTTCCCAGGCATGGTCATTACTGTCACCCTGATTGCTTGCTGCGTTCTCTCAAACTTGTTTCCTTTTGATGTACATCAGCAAACCCTTAATTATATTTGTTTTGGTTGAATACACTAAGCGGCGCGTGGAGTCAGTGAGTGAAGCGGCGATGGTGGAGTGTACTGGCTCAGTGTACTGGCTCAGTGTACTGGCTCAGTGTACTGGCTGAGTGTACTGGCTGAGTGTACTGGCTCAGTGTACTGGCTCAGTGTACTGGCTCAGTGTACTGGCTCAGTGTACTGGCTCAGTGTACTGGCTGAGTGTACTGGCTCAGTGTACTGGCTCAGTGTACTGGCTGAGTGTACTGGCTCAGTGTATTGGCTGAGTGTACTGGCTCAGTGTACTGGCTGAGTGTACTGGCTCAGTGTACTGGCTGAGTGTATTGGCTCAGTGTACTGGCTGAGTGTACTGGCTGAGTGTACTGGCTGAGTGTACTGGCTCAGTGTACTGGCTCAGTGTACTGGCTCAGTGTACTGGCTCAGTGTACTGGCTCAGTGTACTGGCTCAGTGTACTGGCTGAGTGTATTGGCTCAGTGTACTGGCTGAGTGTATTGGCTCAGTGTATTGGCTCAGTGTACTGGCTGAGTGTATTGGCTCAGTGTACTGGCTGAGTGTACTGGCTCAGTGTACTGGCTGAGTGTATTGGCTGAGTGTACTGGCTGAGTGTATTGGCTCAGTGTATTGGCTGAGTGTATTGGCTCAGTGTACTGGCTGAGTGTACTGGCTGAGTGTATTGGCTCAGTGTACTGGCTGAGTGTACTGGCTGAGTGTATTGGCTCAGTGTACTGGCTGAGTGTATTGGCTCAGTGTACTGGCTCAGTGTACTGGCTGAGTGTACTGGCTCAGTGTACTGGCTCAGTGTACTGGCTGAGTGTACTGGCTGAGTGTACTGGCTGAGTGTACTGGCTCAGTGTACTGGCTCAGTGTACTGGCTGAGTGTACTGGCTCAGTGTACTGGCTGAGTGTACTGGCTCAGTGTATTGGCTGAGTGTACTGGCTCAGTGTATTGGCTCAGTGTACTGGCTGAGTGTATTGGCTCAGTGTACTGGCTGAGTGTACTGGCTGAGTGTACTGGCTCAGTGTATTGGCTAAGTGTACTGGCTGAGTGTATTGGCTCAGTGTACTGGCTGAGTGTATTGGCTGAGTGTACTGGCTGAGTGTACTGGCTGAGTGTACTGGCTGAGTGTACTGGCTGAGTGTACTGGCTCAGTGTACTGGCTCAGTGTACTGGCTCAGTGTACTGGCTGAGTGTACTGGCTGAGTGTACTGGCTGAGTGTACTGGCTGAGTGTACAGGCTCAGTGTACTGGCTGAGTGTACTGGCTGAGTGTATTGGCTCAGTGTATTGGCTGAGTGTACTGGCTGAGTGTATTGGCTCAGTGTACTGGCTCAGTGTATTGGCTCAGTGTACTGGCTGAGTGTATTGGCTCAGTGTACTGGCTCAGTGTATTGGCTCAGTGTACTGGCTCAGTGTACTGGCTGAGTGTACAGGCTCAGTGTACTGGCTGAGTGTACTGGCTGAGTGTATTGGCTCAGTGTACTGGCTCAGTGTACTGGCTGAGTGTATTGGCTCAGTGTACTGGCTCAGTGTACTGGCTGAGTGTACTGGCTGAGTGTATTGGCTCAGTGTATTGGCTGAGTGTATTGGCTCAGTGTACTGGCTCAGTGTACTGGCTGAGTGTACTGGCTGAGTGTATTGGCTCAGTGTACTGGCTGAGTGTATTGGCTCAGTGTACTGGCTGAGTGTATTGGCTCAGTGTACTGGCTCAGTGTACTGGCTCAGTGTATTGGCTCAGTGTACTGGCTGAGTGTACTGGCTGAGTGTACTGGCTGAGTGTATTGGCTCAGTGTACTGGCTGAGTGTATTGGCTCAGTGTACTGGCTCAGTGTACTGGCTCAGTGTACTGGCTGAGTGTACTGGCTCAGTGTACTGGCTCAGTGTACTGGCTGAGTGTGTGGGTGTTGTGGTCGACGGTGGCAAGGTCACCACCCCTCTGGCCTCGACTACCACTAACCGCATCCCATTACGCCCACCGCAAGGAGCCGGGGCTGAAGAACCGGGGAGGCGCCGGCGGGTGTACACTTCAGGTGTACCTGGTGGCCACTGGCCTGGCGTCCTCACTTAAAGGAGTTGGCAAAACCATTGGTTGCTAGAATTCAGTCCCAACAAATGTAAGATAATGAAGCGAAAAAATGTGAAAGGAGATCAGAGTGTGAGCCATCATCACTTATTTCAACACTGGTTAACCTCAAACGCCTCCAGCGTCGACATTACTATACTCTGTAACCACTCGATGTCAATCTATTGTATTTATCCATATAGTAATACACCACAGGGTCAAAATGTATATATATGGAGAATAACGGGTCAAATCAGTCGTTCCTATTAAACTGCAGTACTGTTTTCCCAGCAGAAACAAGGATATATAATGTTAAAAGCAAATTGTGTGCCCATTACTTCAGTGGGACCAATTGGTGCTTGGTATTGTATAGAACATGTCCCTGAACACATCACTAGAGTCATGGTGGTCACGGTACAAGTCACGCCAGACGCCAGCCTTGGAACACGCCAAGCCACAGACAGGACCAGCCAGATCAGAGATACAAGGACAAACACACAGGTCAAGGGTAAAGACGATTATTAACAAGTGGTTTATCCAAGGGGAAGACGGAAACATGTTGACATGCAGAAGACGTACGAGGCTACAGCTGAGGAATACGAAACATGAGTCGATGGGGGGCAAGGCAGGTACATGAGAATGAATATATTTCTTCAGAAGCACTTAACATTCCACCGGTATGAGGTACAGCAACCATGAACAGCGTCGAGGACACTCGAGGCAGCATCTTGTGACCTTCCCTTGACCTTCACCATGAAGACCTCTTGCAGACATTATCTGTGGGGCAACCAGTAATACTCAGCGTCCGACTCTCCACGACTTCCAGATATACTGTTTACTTATGGGGGAAACATTACCTCACGCGAGAACGTTTCTTGTGCCTCGTCTCACTGGGAATGAAAGCCGTGTGTGATGGAGAAGGAGAAGGAAGAGGACGAAGAGAAGAAGAAGGAGGAGGATGAATAGTAACACTATTAATAGTCGTTGCTGAAGAACGCGGCATTGGTGTTCTTAAGGTTGGTGTTGGGTGCAGTGTTCTTGCCGTAAGTCGTAGTGAAGACGGTCTTGAAGGTTGGTGTTGGAGGGGTCCCGGGGGAGCCAGTTTTTGCCTCTCCCTCCAACGCCGGCTCTTTGCCCATCTTGCGAGGACGTGGCTCCATGAGTTATAATAATAATTTGCCTGCAATATGCTTTTTCATGGCTTGGAGATGTTGGAATTATGAGTCGTGCGGCTCTTAATTCATGCTTGAAAGGTAATAACAAAAGCTGTGTTAGCAGACGATTGTTGGAGCCTTTTTGTGGTTGTTGGACGCAAGAGAGAAACAAAAGCAGGTGCTTTTGTTGATGGTGGGGGAAGGTTAGTTGGAAGGGGAACAGGTGGAACAGAATGGTGGAACTCCTTGGAACAGGTGGTGAAGAATGAGGCTGGGAAGGGGGTTGAATGAGAATAATGAGGGAGGGAAGTGTATGGATGAGAATAATGTGGCTATAGAGAAGGGGTTAGATGAGGATAATGAGGCAGGGAGGGCTTTGGATGAGAATGAGGCAAGGAGGGGGGTATATATAAGAATAATGAGGGAGGAAGGGGGGTTGTATGAGAATAATGAGGTGGATGAGAATAATGAAGCAGCGATCAAGGGGGGGGGTAAGAATAATCATTGCATCAGTGAAGCACATCAACTTCTGAGACCTACTAAAACTGCCACTCCTTGGAACAGAAACGAGAGAGATATCTCATAATATTCTCAACAATAATGGAAAAAGTCACGTTCCAAACTTACTAAAATTACAACCTAGTGGAGTGAGAGACATTGACAAGTGAGAGACGGAGGTTGACAAGAGCATATCCAACGAAAACTCCCAATTAGAGAACACACTATAAATAAAGAGGTTCCCACGACTCTTCAGACTAGTGCCTACAAATATAATAAAGTCGCAGGAACAACAGTGAAAGCTTTCAGTTCTTGCTGGAGTTATCGGGTCAGCCTGGTTATCCTGACCAGCCTGGCTGACCAGGCTGGTCAGCCAGGCTGGCTGTGATGGCTGTGGCTGACCCACCTCACAGAGGAGCCAGCCACAAGCCAGGCTGCCGAATGTTGAGGAACTAAGAAAATCGTCAACAGGTCAGTCGGTGTAGGCGAGACCAACGTCAAAAGACAGCGCCCGTTTTCTCAACAGTATTACAACAGATTTAGCGTGTTACATCTTTTCAGTGAGGAATTTGAGGCTTCCGGCTCATGTGTCCTGGTATGACAAGGTCACGCTGTGATACAGTACGGCCAATTACGCTCTCGGTCAAGAAAAAAAAGAGTACATAGCCTTCTGGCCATAATAGGCAAGTGTCCCCAAGTGCCCGCGGTAAAGTGACGTCACGCAGCGCGCCAAAATGGTTGAACCATGCGTTGCTATACAGGAAATATTCCCCCCGGGACAACATTTTGTCATTGTTACCGGTCAGGACCAGAAGTGTAGCGGATTCTCGTCACTGTTGCCAAATTGGGGTTGTGGTATGGCAGCATTACGTCCCTCGAACTTCTATGTTTTGCTCGATAAATGGGGTCATTGCTACCGGTCTTGTGTTGTTTGGGGCGGTCCCGGGGACGAGGGAGGGGCGGAGAGCCATGTTGTGCTGATAGCTCGATGACTATGGAGTTCTAGGGAGGATTGGAAGAGGTGAAGAGCTGTCAGGTCCCACGTTGACGACTGCTGGAGTGGAGGAGGACGACGAAGGACTCAGGCAGTGCCGATCCTGAGGAAATGAGAGGACTGAGATGTTGATGAAAAATGGAAAGGAGCTTAAATATGCCGGAGTGTAGACATGATTAAACAAAACAAAAATTGATGGTGGAAATAAAGGCCATGTTCAGTCTCAAGTGACGGAATTGACTGAAGCAAGAGTGAACAAATCCACAAGGGCCGTGACGAAGATTCGAACCTGCGCCTGAGAGCATTCCATCTTACTGTCACGGCCCTTGTGGATTTGTTCATTTGATGTATCACGCAATTGTGATTTCTGTGTGTAAGAGAGCATAGTGATACAAGGAGCCAGACACCCTGGTCGAGGAGCATGATAGATCACTCAGGTAGACTAGTGATACAAGGAGCCAGAAACCCTGGTCGAGGAGCATGATAGATCACTCAGGTAGACTAGTGATACAAGGAGCCAGACACCCTGGTCGAGGAGCATGATAGATCACTCAGGTAGACTATGATACAAGGAGCCAGACACCCTGGTCGAGGAGCATGATAGATCACTCAGGTAGACTAGTGATACAAGGAGCCAGACACCCTGGTCGAGGAGCATGATAGATCACTCAGGTAGACTAGTGATACAAGGAGCCAGACACCCTGGTCGAGGAGCATGATAGATCACTCAGGTAGACTAGTGATACAAGGAGCCAGACACCCTGGTCGAGGAGCATGATAGATCACTCAGGTAGACTAGTGATACAAGGAGCCAGACACCCTGGTCGAGGAGCATGATAGATCACTCAGGTAGACTAGTGATACAAGGAGCCAGACACCCTGGTCGAGGAGCATGATAGATCACTCAGGTAGACTAGTGATACAAGGAGCCAGACACCCTGGTCGAGGAGCATGATAGATCACTCAGGTAGACTACGCCGCCTCATAAAAAAATAACAGGAAGAAAAACGTAGTATAGCCAATCGTCCCCAAATTAGATGGTCGGGTTGGGGGGAATATGGACATTATGTTTGTATGTCGGTGTATCGTTGTCTGGGGGTGTGGGTGGTGGTGTGGGTGGTGGTGTGGGTGGTGGTGTGGGTGGTGGAGTGGGTGGTGGAGTGGGTGGTGGTGCACCTCACGACATTGGAAAATAGAAGAGTAAGAAGGGAGTCATGATCACTACCTACAAAATTCTCAGAGGAACTGACAAGGTAGATAAAGATAAACTGTTTAACACTGGTGGTACCCGAACAAGGGGACTCAGGTGGAAACTGAGTAACCAAATGAGCCACAGGGACGTTAGAAAGAATTTTTTCAGTGTCAGAGTAGTTAACGGATGGAATGCATTAGGCAGTGATGTGGTGGAGGCTGACTCCATACACAGTTTTAAATGTAGATATGATAGAGCCCAGTAGGCTCAGGAATCTGTACACCAGTTGATTGACAGTTGAGAGGCGGGACCAAAGAGCCAGAGCTTAACCCCCGCAAGCACAACTAGGTGAGTACACACACACGCACGCACACGCGCACACATCCCCAGGAAGCAGCCCGTATCAGCTGTCTAACTCTCAGTTACCTATGTGGCTGTGTGTGTGTGTGTGTGTGTGTGTGTGTGTGTGTGTGTGTGTGTGTGTGTGTGTGTGTGTGTGTGTGTGTGTGTGTGTGTGTGTACTCACCTAGTTGTACTCACCTAGTTGTGGTTGCGGGGTTGAGCTTTGGCTCTTTGGTCCCGCCTGTGTGTGTAATTGTACGCACGTGAATTGATTGTTGTTCTAACGCTGTTCTTGCGCGCACTTGTGCGTTATTGTCACCTTTCTTGTGGCACGAAGTGGGGGGAGGTTGAGAAGTCAGACAACAGGAGGTTGAGAAGTAAGAACAACAGGAGGTTGAGAAGTAAGAACAACAGGAGGTTGACAAGTAAGAACAACAGGAGGTTGACAAGTCAGAACAACAGGAGGTTGACAAGTCAGAACAACAGGAGGTTGACAAGTCAGAACAACAGGAGGTTGACAAGTAAGAACAACAGGAGGTTGACAAGTAAGAACAACAGGAGGCAGAACAGTCAGAACAACAGGAGGTTGAACAGTAACTGGTGGAACTACACCTTCCCCTCATCTCTTTATTGGGATAAAATTCTTCTTTTGGGAGTTGGTTTTGTGAGTGGAGCGACGAGTTGAGCGCTCCGTGCCTCGCTGAGTCCGCTAATGGAACCTTGTTTTGTCACGTGAACATTTTTGAGTTTGCATTTAATTACTTACTCGTTTAGCTTTTTTTTTTGTATTGGGGGATTTTCTTCTCTCTCAAAAAGGTGTTGTTTGCGAGTCTCAAGAGTGAAGGGATCATCAGTGTTTGGCTGCAGCAATCTGTTTCTTTATCGTGTTTCTTGACCGTCTAGAGAGGGTGTAGTGGGTTTGGGAAGTCTGCTAGTTAACTGAACTAGATTTTTCTGTTTGCATATCTGTCCTGTCGATTGTCTGACTGAAGTGCCTATTTTTGGATGAAGATTGTCTGTCTCAGTGTCTATTTTTGGATGTCGATTGCTCTCTCTCTCTCTCTCTCTCTCTCTCTCTCTCTCTCTCTCTCTCTCTCTCTCTCTCTCTCTCTCTCTCTCTCTCTCTCTCTCTCTCTCTCTCTCTCTCTCTCTCTCTCTCTCTCTCTCTCTCAGTCAACCTTGAGGCGGACATTCCCCTTATACCCTCCATCCAGTACCTGAGTTATCCCTCATTCCTTATACTCACCACCCACAGCTTTCCTTAGACTCTGCCCACTCCTCCTCCTCCTCCCCTCAGCGCGGCCTTGAGCCGTCATCACGCCACCAATTTTATAGTCGTCACCCACCAATTTTGGTCAGAGATCTCGTTATATTCTGAGTAAAATTACGCTTCTAATGTTCTTTATTCAGCACCAGCGGTATATTCAGTTGTGTCCTGAATATACTGACTTTAAGGTATCTTTGGGTAAGACTAAGGACCGTTCGTGTCCCTTCTTCCCTCTGGCCTTCTAAATTTCTTACCTAGCTAGACAATATAATTTTTTTTTTAATTCTCTCACCCGTATTTACCTCCTTGTTTTCTCTCCTTCCCCCCCCCCCTGTCTATGTCTTTGCAGTTCTGGTCAGTAACATGTTTATATTATTCCTCTGTCGAGTTTAGTAGTGACTTTTCTGTCCATTCTCGACACTCAGTTCCACAGCCAAGTGGTTGTTAGAGGATCAGTCGTGCTGGCGAAGAGTCACAATAACGTGGCTAAAGTAAGTTGACCAGACCAGTTCCTGCCAGCATCGACTTGAGAATGGTCCAGGACGGACCGAAACGTCGTCGTCGTCCCTTCACCTTCTAGTGTGTGGTCTGGTCAACAGTCGTGCTCTTCGTGGTGTTCTTATTACGACATTTGTGTTGTTAATTGTGCGGTAACCACTTGTGCCTCAACCTGGCAGAGTGTGAGAGGCATGATGGAGGCACCGGGGCCGGCGGGGCGTGCTGGGGGCCGGCGGGGCGTGCTGGGGGCCGGCGGGGCGTGCTGGAGGCCGGTGGGGCGTGCTGGAGGCCGGTGGGGCGTGCTGGAGGCCGGTAGGGCGTGCTGGAGGCCGGTAGGGCGTGCTGGAGGCCGGTGGGGCGTGCTGGAGGCCGGTGGGGCGTGCTGGAGGCCGGTGGGGCGTGCTGGAGGCCGGTGGGGCGTGCTGGAGGCCGGTGGGGCGTGCTGGAGGCCGGCGGGGCGTGCTGGAGGCCGGTGGGGCGTGCTGGAGGCCAGCGGGGCTGGCCAGGACGGTCCCAGGCCTCGCCACACGAGGCTTCACATGATGCTGCTCTGGAAGAACGCGCCAGATGACCTTTTTTCGTGTCCTAATCTTGGGTGTTGTTGAGCTGCTGCTGCTCCCCCTTGCCTCTCATACTCCTCCAGTTATCCCTCCTTCCTCTCCTGATTCTATCATCTCATGCTCTTGCTGTCCAATCACTTGGGATGGACGGTAGAGCGACAGTCTCGCTTCATGCAGGTCGGTGTTCAATCTCCAACCATCCATGTGGTTGGGCACCATTCCTTCCCCACCGTCCCATCCCAAATCCTTATCCCGATCCTTTCCAAGTGCTATATAGTCGCAATGGCTTTGGCGGTTTTCTGATATTTCCCATCATGCTCTTGCTCCTTCTTTCTCTTGCCATGATCCTCAATTCTGTTCCTGCCAGCATTCCCTGTCCCCCTCCCACCCAACATTCCCCCCCCCCCTATCTGTCGTCCTCCTCCCCCCCCCCCTACACCCTTGCAGCCACGTGGACAGAATTAAAGAAGGGACCAACGAGTGGTTCCTAGAGTTTAACTCAAGTAAATGCAATATAATGCAGCTATAGGCTACAGGAACATGAAACCAGACACAAGGTTCCATATCGGAGAGAAACCCTCCTGGAATTGTGCAGAGAAAAAGACTTGAAGGTTGATACTCCAACGAACCTCTCACCTGGTTCAGGTACAATCCAGGCTCCTGAAGTCCACATGAAACTAATATTATATGCTAGGCTGGCAACAATATGAATTGATTTTTGAATTCTGAATGGTTTAGGATCTTGCACCATGTATGTCAGACCACTTCTGGAATATGCAGCTGCAGCATGAACTCCTCATTTCGTTAAGCATAAAACTAAGCTGGAGAAAGTCTAGAGGTAAATCAAAAGAGCTGAGAGGTGTGAGCTGCAACGGCAGAAAGGAGCAAGATCTTATATCACTGGAAGAGAGAAGTAAGAAGTAAGACATGATCACGCCATACAAAATTCGCCAGGTAATAGGGAAAACAAGGACAGACTATATATAGATTGAGATGTCATCTTTCGATTGAGGGTTGAGAGGCGGGACCAAAGAGCTGTAGCTCATTCCCAGTGAGAACAACTAGTTGAGTATATTTGAAAGTATAGGATATTCTCCCATTGTCCTCGTGCCCTGACCCACAGCCCCCACCACAGGGCTGTCCTCTACAGCCCCCACCAGAGGACTGTCCACCACAGCCCCCACCAGAGGACTGTCCACCACAGCCCCCACCAGAGGACTGTCCACCACAGCCCCCACCAGAGGACTGTCCACCACAGCCCCCACCAGAGGACTGTCCACCACAGCCCCCACCACAGGACTGTCCTCTACAGCCCCCACCAGAGGACTGTCCACCACAGCCCCCACCAGAGGACTGTCCACCACAGCCCCCACCAGAGGACTGTCCACCACAGCCTCTACCACAGGACTGTCCACCACAGCCCCCACCAGAGGACTGTCCACCACAGCCCCCACCACAGGACTGTCCTCTACAGCCCCCACCAGAGGACTGTCCACCACAGCCCCCACCAGAGGACTGTCCACCACAGCCCCCACCAGAGGACTGTCCACCACAGCCTCTACCACACGACTGTCCACCACAGCCCCCACCAGAGGACTGTCCACCACAGCCCCCACCACAGGACTGTCCTCTACAGCCCCCACCAGAGGACTGTCCACCACAGCCCCCACCAGAGGACTGTCCACCACAGCCCCCACCAGAGGACTGTCCACCACAGCCTCTACCACAGGACTGTCCACCACAGCCCCCACCAGAGGACTGTCCACCACAGCCCCCACCACAGGACTGTCCTCTACAGCCCCCACCAGAGGACTGTCCACCACAGCCCCCACCAGAGGACTGTCCACCACAGCCCCCACCAGAGGACTGTCCACCACAGCCTCTACCACAGGACTGTCCACCACAGCCCCCACCAGAGGACTGTCCACCACAGCCCCCACCACAGGACTGTCCTCTACAGCCCCCACCAGAGGACTGTCCACCACAGCCCCCACCAGAGGACTGTCCACCACAGCCTCTACCACAGGACTGTCCACTACAGCCCCCACCAGAGGACTGTCCACCACAGCCCCCACCACAGGACTGTCCTCTACAGCCCCCACCAGAGGGCTGTCCACCACAGCCCCCACCACAGGACCGTCCACCACAGCCCCCACCACAGGACCGTCCACCACAGCCCCCACCACAGGACCGTCCACCACAGCCCCCACCACAGGACCGTCCCGCCCCTCATCACGTGTCCCCGAGGGCCCACAAGACGATCAGGACGGGGGCCGCCTGCGGTTGTCTTTCCTATTTAATCAGCCATAAAATAATTGAAGAGTGGAGCTCTCCAAATCACCGCTTCAGTGGCGACATATTGGAGCCGGCGAGGGAGGAAATTACCAAAATGGGCCGTGGGGCGGAGACCGGTGTAATTAGCCAGAAGTTATTGCATCAGCTGGCGAAGAAAAATATATAGTGAAATGAGTGTGAAGATGCCGTTGATGTGCTCTCGATGTAGTGGTCCTCAACCTGGAGGCTGGAGCACTGAAGAGTGGGCGTGGAGTGTGTGCTTGAGGCCAGGCGGGGGGGGGGGGAAGCGCTCCTGCAGGCTGGGGGGCAGCGCTCCCCCCTGGTTAGCCCCTGGGGAAGTTGCCGGTGGTCAAGCCACCGGGGTAAAGGAACGGAGATCTTTCCATGTGTGGAGGGAGTTCAATGGAAGGGTTGGGGGGGCCTTATGTCGTGTGTGTGGAAGTGATTGAAGCTGAGGCCTTTATGTATGGAAGTGCGTGAATGTTTCTGGCCTTTGGTTGTGGAAGGTTTTGAAGAGATGGCTCAACCTTGAAGAAAGTTTCCTCTCGTGTGGAGGGTTCGGAGAAAATTCCTTTTCGTGTGGAAGGTTTGGAGAGAGTTCCTCCTACGTGTGGAGGGCTTGACGAATGTTGGTTTTTCGTGAGGAAGAGACAGTGAAGTCTTTACTTCAATGACGGGTAAAGCAATTTCTTTTGTACACCTGTGAGGGGAGAGAGGGGGGGAGAGACAAAGGAGGGGGGGGAGCGGCTAAGTGGGCTGTTCCCTACAGACAATTTGCAGCAACTGTCTTTCTCTCAAGAACTGCCCAGACGTTTCTGGACATTTCGTTGTGAGTACTGGGTGTCAGTCTGGCCCTGAGAGCCAGCACACTGACACCTGGCTTGTCTAAACATTCCTTAACATCGCCTCATAATTTACTTCCATGAAGTATCAGTTATTACTCCGTTTCTCAGCTGAGATAAGATATATAGAAGGATGTTGGCCTTGGTTAGTGTTCGAGCTGGGAAAACGGTTGAGGGTTCTCCTCCACAGGACTAGGAAGGTGTTGTGCTAGCTGGAGAGAAAAGAGAAAATAGGCCTTGGTTAGTGTTGTTCTAGCTGGGGTTGTCAATTGATATGTTTTGATATACATTATATCGTCAGATCTTTCGTGATAATACAGCCTAGTCATTTAATATAATAATGAGTAGTTCTCCTTGTTCCTCTCTCTCTCTCTCTCTCTCTCTCTCTCTCTCTCTCTCTCTCTCTCTCTCTCTCTCTCTCTCTCTCTCTCTCTCTCTCTCTCTCTCTCTCTCTCTCTCTCTCTCTCTCTCTCTCTCTCTCTCTCTCTCTCTCTTTCTCTCTCTCTCTCTCTCTCTCTCTCTTTCTCTCTCTCTCTCTCTCTCTCTCTCTCTCTCTCTCTCTCTCTCTCTCTCTCTCTCTCTCTCTCTCTCTCTCTCTCTCTCTCTCTCTCTCTCTCTCTCTCTCTCTCTCTCTCTCTCTCTCTCTCTCTCTCTCTCTCTCTCTCTCTCTCTCTCTCTCTCTCTCTCTCTCTCTCTCTCTCTCTCTCTCTCTTCTCTCTCTCTCTCTCTCTCTTTCTCTCTCTCTCTCTCTCTCTCTCTCTCTCTCTCTCTCTCTCTCTCTCTCTCTCTCTCTCTCTCTCTCTCTCTCTCTCTCTCTCTCTCTCTCTCTCACACACATAACATGAAACAAGAGTAGAACACTCCGGAGACTTTCCTATAGGTAAATTGAATTGAAGATATCCTCACAGTGTACCCAAAATTTGCCAGTGCCGGCTACTAAACAAATGGCCCTGTATGACTAACCATCCTGCGAGATGGGGACTTTTTAGCACCACGTAGCTAGCTTTTTGACACACTGTACTCTCCTTCATATAGTCTAGGGCAGCTGTACAAATGCACAAGTACCTAAATATGTTAATTAGGGCGTGAGGGAGTGGTGTGGGAGGGTGGAGGTTTGGGAGGGAGAGGGTGAGGGATTAGGATGGGGAGAGTGGGGGGAACAGAAGAAAGATAGGGGAGAGATTGGAAGGGATAAGAATCTGAAGGTAAGGAGAGGAGGCTGGAGTGAGGGAGAGGGAGTGGGAGGGATGGAGAGGGGTGGGAGGGAGAGGGAGAGCTAACGAGATAATTAAGAAAGAAGGAAAATAGGGGACATAATAATTTGATTGTGTTTTAGTGAGCACGTGTTTGAGCCGATAGGTTGCCATACAGGAGTGGGGGCAGGCTGCCATACAGGTGCGGGTAGGTTGCCATACAGGAGTGGGGGCAGGCTGCCATACAGGTGCGGGTAGGTTGCCATACAGGAGTGGGGGCAGGCTGCCATACAGGTGCGGGTAGGTTGCCATACAGGAGTGGGGGCAGGCTGCCATACAGGTGCGGGTAGGTTGCCATACAGGAGTGGGGGCAGGCTGCCATACAGGTGCGGGTAGGTTGCCATACAGGAGTGGGGGCAGGCTGCCATACAGGTGCGGGTAGGTTGCCATACAGGAGTGGGGGCAGGCTGCCATACAGGTGCGGGTAGGTTGCCATACAGGAGTGGGGGCAGGCTGCCATACAGGTGCGGGTAGGTTGCCATACAGGAGTGGGGGCAGGCTGCCATACAGGTGCGGGTAGTTTGCCATGCAGGAGTGGGGGGCAGGCTGCCATACAGGTGCGGGTAGGTTGCCATACAGGAGCGGGGGCAGGCTGCCATACAGGTGCGGGTAGGTTGCCATACAGGAGCGGGGGCAGGCTGCCATACAGGTGCGGGTAGGTTGCCATACAGGAGTGGGGGCAGGCTGCCATACAGGTGCGGGTAGGTTGCCATACAGGAGTGGGGGCAGGCTGCCATACAGGTGCGGGTAAGTTGCCACGCAGGAGTGGGGGCAGGCTGCCATACAGGTGCGGGTAGGTTGCCATACAGGAGTGGGGGCAGGCTGCCATACAGGTGCGGGTAGGTTGCCATACAGGAGTGGGGGCAGGCTGCCATACAGGTGCGGGTAGGTTGCCACGCAGGAGTGGGGGCAGGCTGCCATACAGGTGCGGGTAGGTTGCCATACAGGAGTGGGGGCAGGCTGCCATACAGGTGCGGGTAGGTTGCCACGCAGGAGTGGGGGGCAGGCTGCCATACAGGTGCGGGTAGGTTGCCACGCAGGAGTGGGGGCAGGCTGCCATACAGGTGCGGGTAGGTTGCCACGCAGGAGTGGGGGCAGGCTGCCATACAGGTGCGGGTAGGTTGCCACGCAGGAGTGGGGGGCAGGCTGCCATACAGGTGCGGGTAGGTTGCCACGCAGGAGTGGGGGCAGGCTGCCATACAGGTGCGGGTAGGTTGCCACGCAGGAGTGGGGGGCAGGCTGCCATACAGGTGCGGGTAGGTTGCCACGCAGGAGTGGGGGGCAGGCTGCCATACAGGTGCGGGTAGGTTGCCACGCAGGAGTGGGGGCAGGCTGCCATACAGGTGCGGGTAGGTTGCCACGCAGGAGTGGGGGGCAGGCTGCCATACAGGTGCGGGTAGGTTGCCACGCAGGAGTGGGGGGCAGGCTGCCATACAGGTGCGGGTAGGTTGCCACGCAGGAGTGGGGGGCAGGCTGCCATACAGGTGCGGGTAGGTTGCCACGCAGGAGTGGGGGCAGGCTGCCATACAGGTGCGGGTAGGTTGCCACGCAGGAGTGGGGGCAGGCTGCCATACAGGTGCGGGTAGGTTGCCACGCAGGAGTGGGGGGCAGGCTGCCATACAGGTGCGGGTAGGTTGCCACGCAGGAGTGGGGGCAGGCTGCCATACAGGTGCGGGTAGGTTGCCACGCAGGAGTGGGGGCAGGCTGCCATACAGGTGCGGGTAGGTTGCCACGCAGGAGTGGGGGCAGGCTGCCATACAGGTGCGGGTAGGTTGCCATACAGGAGTGGGGGGCAGGCTGCCATACAGGTGCGGGTAGGTTGCCACGCAGGAGTGGGGGCAGGCTGCCATACAGGTGCGGGTAGGTTGCCATACAGGAGTGGGGGCAGGCTGCCATACAGGTGCGGGTAGGTTGCCACGCAGGAGTGGGGGGCAGGCTGCCATACAGGTGCGGGTAGGTTGCCACGCAGGAGTGGGGGCAGGCTGCCATACAGGTGCGGGTAAGTTGCCACGCAGGAGTGGGGGCAGGCTGCCATACAGGTGCGGGTAAGTTGCCACGCAGGAGTGGGGGCAGGCTGCCATACAGGTGCGGGTAGGTTGCCACGCAGGAGTGGGCAGGCTGCCATACAGGTGCGGGTAGGTTGCCACGCAGGAGTGGGTAGGCTGCGGCACCAGAAGAACAGTGGAACATGTCTGGTCACGGCGACACAGTCCATCAGAACACAATGAGAACTGACACTCCCTAATGTTGTATCAGCGGCCAGGTCAGGTCAGGTCAGGTCAGGTCAGGTCAGGTCAGGTCAGGTCAGGTCAGGCCAGGCCAGGCCAGGTCAGGTCAGGTCAGGTCAGGTCAGGTCAGGTCAAGCCAGGTCAGGTCAGGTCAGGTCAGGTCAGGTCAAGTCAGGTCAGGTCAGGTCAGGTCAGGTCAGGTCAGGTCAGGTCAGGTCAGGCCAGGCCAGGCCAGGTCAGGTCAGGTCAGGTCAGGTCAGGTCAAGTCAGGTCAGGTCAGGTCAGGTCAGGTCAGGTCAGGCCAGGCCAGGTCAGGTCAGGTCAGGTCAGGTCAGGTCAGGTCAAGCCAGGTCAGGTCAGGTCAGGTCAGGTCAGGTCAGGTCAGGTCAAGTCAGGTCAGGTCAGGTCAGGTCAAGCCAGGTCAGGTCAGGTCAGGTCAAGGCAGGTCAGGTCAGGTCAGGTCAGGTCAGGTCAGGTCAGGTCAAGTCAGGTCAAGTCAGGTCAGGTCAGGTCAGGTCAAGGCAGGTCAGGTCAGGTCAGGTCAGGTCAGGTCAGGTCAGGTCAAGCCAGGTTAGGTCAGGTCAGGTCAGGTCAGGTCAGGTCAAGCCAGGTCAGGTCAGGTCAGGTCAGGTCAAGCCAGGTTAGGTCAGGTCAGGTCAGGTCAGGTCAGGTCAAGCCAGGTCAGGTCAAGCCAGGTCAGGTCAGGTCAGGTCAGGTCAGGTTAGGTCAAGCCAGGTTAGGTCAGGTCAGGTCAGGTCAGGTCAAGCCAGGTCAGGTCAAGCCAGGTCAGGTCAGGTCAGGTCAGGTCAGGTCAGGTCAGGTCAAGCCAGGTCAGGTCAGGTCAGGTCAGGTCAGGTCAGGTCAAGCCAGGTCAGGTCAGGTCAGGTCAGGTCAGGTCAGGTCAAGCCAGGTCAGGTCAGGTCAGGTCAAGCCAGGTCAGGTCAGGTCAGGTCAGGTCAGGTCAGGTCAGGTCAAGTACGTAGGAGATAATGATATTGTCAAATACGCTGAGGCCTCGTGCTAATCCCCCTTGTGATTACCAATCTAAATGTAAAGATACCACAAAACCTCACACAGGACACAACAGTTGTATAAAACTGGAAGCATAGAAAGTGTTGATGTGTATTCACTTAGTTGTACTCACCTATATGTGCTTGCGGGGGTTGAGCTCTGGCTCTTTGGTCCCGCCTCTCAACTGTCAATCAACTGGTATACAGGTTCCTGAGCCTACTGGGCTCTATCATATCTACATTTGAAACTGTGTATGGAGTCAGCCTCCACCACATTACTGCCTAATGCATTCCACCTGTTAACTACTCTGACACTGAAAAAGTTCTTTCTAACGTCCCTGTGGCTCATGTGGGTACTCAGTGTCCCCCTGTGTCCCCTTGTTCGCGTCCCACCAGTGTTAATCCTGAAGGCTGTTCTAATGTTAGCCAGCCTCGCATATGCCGCAGACGTAATTCCTTTTATGTGGGCTTCAGGAGACAGGTTTGGTGTGATATCAACTAGATCTTTCTCTCTGTCTGTTTCATGAAGTACTTCATCTCCTATTCTGTATTCTGTGTCTGGCCTCCTGTTTCCACCGTCTAGTTTCATTACTTTGCATTTACTCGGGTTAAACATTAGCAGCCATTTGTTGGACCATTCATTCAGTCTGTCTAGGTCATCTTGTAGCCTCCTACTATCATCTTTTGTTTTAATCCTCCTCATAATTTTTACATCATCAGGAAACAGTCAAAGGAACGAGTCTATACCCCCTGGGAGATCATTTACATATATCAGAAACAGTATGGGTCCAAGGACTGAACCCTGCGGGACTCCACTGGTGACGTCTCGCCAATCTGAGACCTCACCCCTCACACTGACTCGCTGTCTTCTGTTGCTTAGGTACTCCCTTATCCAATGGAGTACCTTCCTTTTCACTCCAGCCTGCATCTCCAGCTTTTTTACTAGCCTCTTGTGTGGTACTGTGTCAAAGGCTTTCTGGCAATCCAAAAATATACAGTCTGCCCACCCTTCTCTTTCTTGCCTGATTTTTGTTGCCTGGTCGTAGAGTACAATTAATCCTGTGTGTGTGTACTCACCTAGTTGTACTCACCTAGTTGTGTTTGCGGGGGTTGAGCTCTGGCTCTTTGGTCCCGCCTCTCAACCGTCAATCAACTGGTGTACAGATTCCTGAGCCTATCGGGCTCTGTCATATCTACACTTGAAACTGTGTATGGAGTGAGCCTCCACCACATCACCCCCTAATGCATTCCATTCCATTCCATGTGTGTGTGTGTGTGTGTGTGTGTGTGTGTGTGTGTGTGTGTGTGTGTGTGTGTGTGTGTGTGTGTGTGTGTGTGTGTGTGTGTATGTGTGTGTGTGTCATAGTTAGAAGTTGTTTTTCTTCATCTTCTGATGTGTGGGGTTTGGTCATCATGCAGTGCCTACCTTGAGGCTACCTTGAGGTACTTCCGGGGCTTAGCGTCCCCCAGGCCTGGGTCGTCGACCAGGCCTCCTGGTTGCTGGACTGGTCAACCAGGCTCTTGAACGCGGCTGCTCGCAGCCTGCCGTACGAATCACAGCCTGGTTGATCAGGTTGCCATGCAGGGCCGGGTAGGTTTCCGTGCTAAATCGAACGATCAAGTTGCTGGCATGGAGGGAGCCGGTTGCTGCGGTGGAATCGGACAGGTTTCCGTGGTGGAATGGGCAGGTTGCTCTCCCATCTCACCTGCCTGGTGGAAGAGGGAGCAGCCCGACCTCCAGGTAGTCTCGTATCTTGCTTCACGATGCTACGTAGATTATTCCCGGGAACAATAAGCAGTCTGCAATTTGCATATATTGAATTTACATTGTCGATAAGACACTGAGTAGCGCGCGGAATCAAAATTGCATTTTCGAGTTGCCCTTGGTGGAGTCTCTGTGGTTGATGGCTGCCCTTGGTGGAGTCTGTGTGGTTGATGGATGCCCTTGGTGGAGTCTGTGTGGTTGATGGATGCCCTTGGTGGAGTCTCTGTGGTTGATGGATGCCCTTGGTGGAGTCTGTGTGGTTGATGCTGCCCTTGGTGGAGTCTCTGTGGTTGATGCTGCCCTTGGTGGAGTCTCTGTGGTTGATGTTGCCCTTGGTGGAGTCTCTGTGGTTGATGCTGCCCTTGGTGGAGTCTCTGTGGTTGATGCTACCCTTGGTGGAGTCTCTGTGGTTGATGCTGCCCTTGGTGGAGTCTCTGTGGTTGATGCTGTCCTTGGTGGAGTCTCTGTGGTTGATGCTGCCCTTGGTGGAGTCTCTGTGGTTGATGCTGCCCTTGGTGGAGTCTCTGTGGTTGATGCTGCCCTTGGTGGAGTCTCTGTGGTTGATGCTGCCCTTGGTGGAGTCTCTGTGGTTGATGCTGCCCTTGGTGGAGTCTGTGTGGTTGATGGATGCCCTTGGTGGAGTCTCTGTGGTTGATGCTGCCCTTGGTGGAGTCTCTGTGGTTGATGCTGCCCTTGGTGGAGTCTCTGTGGTTGATGTTGCCCTTGGTGGAGTCTCTGTGGTTGATGCTGCCCTTGGTGGAGTCTCTGTGGTTGATGCTGCCCTTGGTGGAGTCTCTGTGGTTGATGCTGCCCTTGGTGGAGTCTCTGTGGTTTATGTTGTCTACAGTGGAGTGTTCGGCGTCAACTTCTGGGTTTCCTGGACGACTTTGTCACAGCTGATAACATTGTGGATACAGTTATAATATGGAGAGGGGGGGGGGCTCTCAGATGAATTGTTGTAAATACTTATCTCTTACATTTACTGGGTAAATGTTAGTCACTTCATAACACACAGATAAGCTGCTGGCGATACTAACTCACTGTAGCACTGTACACTGCTACAGTGAGGGTGGAGAGAGAGGTCTGGAACATGTCAACGGGCTGATGTGATCATAGCTCCGTGGATCACAACCGTCCAGTACTCCTCCTGCAGACCAAGACTGTATGTCCACGTCCAGCCGCTTGGGGACAAGGTCCTCAGTGCTATTTCCACATGTGTCTCATACCCCTCTGGCCCTCCACAGACAACATTTCAAAATTCAAATTCAAAATTCAAATTCAAAATTCAAATTCAAAATTCAAATTCAAAATTCAAAATTCAAAATTCAAAATTCAAATTCAAAATTCAAATTCAAAATTCAAATTCAAAATTCAAATTCAAAATTCAAATTCAAAATTCAAATTCAAAATTCAAATTCAAAATTCAAATTCAAAATTCAAATTCAAATTCAAATGTTTATTTAGGTAAAGTACATAGATACAAGGAGTGATACAGATATTGATGAATTTATAGATAGAGTTAGTACACACAATGCCTAAAGCCACCATGACGCAAAGCGTTTCGGGCAGGAGAAACACTAAAGACTAAAACTTAATACTAATTGTGCATTTGCTTCAAGACCATTTCCGATTGTAGTTTCCCGGTCACGGCACCCCAGTCACTTTGACTGGCTGGTAGAGCGACGGTCTCCCTTCACGCAGGTTCCCCCACCGGTCAATCCCCGACCGTCCAAGTGATTTGGCATCATTCCTTCCCCCCCCCCCCCGTCCCATCCCAAATCCTTATCCTGACCCCTTCCAAGTGCTATATAGTCGTAATGGCGGCACTCTCAAAAGATACCGACAACCTGGCATGCCAGAGACCCTCACCACGCACTTCATATACATCCCATTCATATACACACATATAAACACTTCCGCCGCCTTATAGATTTGAGAGAGAATCTAACTACTCTTTTCATAAGCCTTTTGGGTCACAACACCTGGTGGGCGGGTGTCCGCAGGTCCCTCACAGAGAGAGGACACGGGCTCACACAGATGTTACGTCACAGTTCAGTGACGGAAACATTGTACAGACTATTGCTTTGTTGCCAACCGCCCCCCCCCCTCCCTCCCTTCCCTATAACAAAAGTTTAATTTGTCTGGTTTCAAAACTGAGTAATGTTGATTTGCTTTTGCAGACGATGAGTCACAATAACTTGATTAGCTTTTAATATCTTTTGATTATAGTTTGTTTAAGTAAATCTTGTAAATCTTCTGAACACTTGAACATTCATATAATATATATATTATAATATATAAATATGTTCATGTACATATGTATTAGGAAGAAATGAACACATCTCGTTACAAGGGTACAAGTCTCCACAGCACTCGCTCGCCTCTTGAAGATAAACAGCTAAACTAGCCTCTCCTTCAGGTCAGAGAGACGAGGTGAAGAGTCAATGCAATTCGGCTTGTCGCGTCGTTTAGCGCGATTCGCCTCTGAAGCTGTTATTGGCTTATTGGCGGTTGGCGGAGAGTTGGCGGGGTCGGCGCCCCCTCTCTCACACACACTTCACTGCCTCCCTTCCCTCCCCCCCCTCCCCGCCACTTGACGCTGAAATGGCTCAACAATAGATTAGTTACGCTAGCGGAATCATCGGCCTCTTGAAGGGGGAAAATTATGTCGTTGTGGATAGAGTTACAGCTGGCTGTACCAGGTGGACGACTTAGAGCTGGCTGTACCAGGTGGAGGGCTTAGAGCTGTCAACAGAAGACGACCCTCCACGCTGCCCTCCCGGCCAGACAGGTCACCGCGAGGTGCCACTTAAGTAGACGGCGCTCTCGACGCGCCAAAATCAGAGACGCGAGTTCAAGCCCACCCCATTGCCATTGCATGTCTTCATAGGTGGATACAAAAATGATTTTTTTTTGTAGGTTTTTGGTGTATACAAAAACGAAGCCCTTCATCGTGGGCGAGGCTGTTGACGAGTGCGGGGCGCTGATGCAACGATCATTTGCAAGCTGTTGCACGCTCGTAATTACCACGGTCATGGGAGCGTGATTGTGGGGTGGGGGGGGGGAGGATAGGAAGGAAAGGGGGGATGGAACAGGAGGGGAGGGGGGGACAGGAGAAAAATGGGACGAGAGAGAAGGGGGCAGAAGGGAAATTGGTGACAGAAAGGAAGGGATGCCGGAGAGAAATTTGATGGGACGGAAGGGAAAGAGGGAAAGGAGGGGCTAAGGGAAGAGAGGGGGAGGGGGGATGGTAGGTGCATAATGCAAGGGGAAGGTAAAGAGGGGGTGGAGATTTATTAAGGTGCAACTTGTGAAGGGGAGGAGATGGGAAGGGGGGGGGGGAGATGCCATAGGGGGTAGAGTAAAGTTTACCTTGCATCACTGGGGGGGGGAGGGGCGAGGTGCAACACCGCAACACGTGTTATCCCACATGCCAGGTATACTGTTCACCGCGACAGGTATACTGTCCCCCGCGACAGGTATACTGTCCACCGCGACAGGTATACTGTCCACCGCGACAGGTGTACTGCCCTCCGCGACAGGTATACTGTCCACCGCGACAGGTATACTGTCCACCGCGACGGGTGTACTGTCCACCGCGACGGGTGTACTGCCCTCCGCGACAGGTATACTGTCCACCGCGACAGGTGTACTGCCCTCCGCGACAGGTATACTGTCCACCGCGACAGGTATACTGTCCACCGCGACGGGTGTACTGTCCACCGCGACGGGTGTACTGCCCTCCGCGACAGGTATACTGTCCACCGCGACAGGTATACTGTCCACCGCGACAGGTATACTGTCCACCGCGACAGGTATACTGTCCACCGCGACGGGTGTACTGCCCTCCGCGACAGGTATACTGTCCACCGCGACGGGTGTACTGCCCTCCGCGACAGGTATACTGTCCACCGCGACAGGTATACTGCCCTCCGCGACAGGTATACTGTCCACCGCGACAGGTATACTGTCCACCGCGACGGGTGTACTGCCCTCCGCGACAGGTATACTGTCCACCGCGACAGGTATACTGTCCACCGCGACAGGTATACTGTCCACCGCGACAGGTGTACTGCCCTCCGCGACAGGTATACTGTCCACCGCGACGGGTGTACTGCCCTCCGCGACAGGTATACTGTCCACCGCGACGGGTTGTACTGCCCTCCGCGACAGGTATACTGTCCACCGCGACAGGTGTACTGCCCTCCGCGACAGGTATACTGTCCACCGCGACAGGTATACTGCCCTCCGCGACAGGTATACTGTCCACCGCGACAGGTATACTGCCCTCCGCGACAGGTATACTGTCCACCGCGACAGGTATACTGCCCTCCGCGACAGGTATACTGTCCACCGCGACAGGTATACTGCCCTCCGCGACAGGTATACTGTCCACCGCGACGGGTGTACTGCCCTCCGCATAGATTAGCTCACGAAATAAACTTTCTTATATATAATTCTTGAAGGTCTCTACAGGTTCCTCTTAAGACTGAGCAGCGACTCCTTGAGGACGGGGCGTGAGCAGTGATCAAGACCTGAGACAAGTTGAGGCCTCTTTACGTCCCCACAGCTCTTTAACACTATCTATCCTCACCAACCCACCCCCGACCTATCCTCTCCAACCCACACCCAACCTATCCTAAACCTAACCAACCAAACCTGACCTAGTCGACGAAGTCTAACGTATCCGACCTTAACCTAACCAACACAACCCGAGCTAACCCAACCTAGTCCAACCAATCCTAACCAAATCGAACCCTCAAATAAAGAGGGTTAAAAGGTTGTGACGTCACTAAGAGCGGGATATTTTCAATGAGGGGAACAGGTGATTGGCGTCGTCGTCTTGTTTGTCAGGCCCCCCCCCCCGCTCTCTGGGGGGCTTGTTTGCTTGCAAGCTGCAGCAAGGGGGGGGGGGGAAGGTGGTGCCCGTGATGCAGGTTTGATAGGGCTTGTGATAATTGCAGCTCTTCTCTGTCTTGTAGGGACATTGTTATGTGTTGGGCTTCATGTAAAAAAAAAAAATGATGCACAGACAAACTCGTATAGGCACGTATGCGCATGTGTACACACACACACACACACACACAGCGGGACCAAAGAGCCAAAGCTCAACCCCCGCAAGCACAATTAGGTGAGTACACACACACACACACACACACACACACACACACACACACACACACACACACACACACACACACACACCACACACACACACACACACACACACACACACACACACACACACACACACACACACACACACACACACACACACACACACACACAAACACACACACACACACACACACACACACACACACACACACACACACACACACACACACACACACACACACACACACACACACACACACACACAACCACAGTAACCTTGGAGCTCGGGTTATAATCATGAGCGGAACAACATTGAAGGTCGTGAAACAGCTAAGCAAATTACACATGTTGAATACGCGAAAGTTTTGTTTTCAACTCCAAACTTTGTCCCCCAAACTAATTCGTGCGAGGCTGTAATTTATGTAAACTTCCTGCGGATTGAGGCCTTTTGTATTAATTAATTTTGTTTCGTAAGCCTTCTTGTCGAGGTAATGAAAAGGCCGGTATAGAGCCTTGCTTCTTGCAGAGTCGGCGTTCGATTCCCGATGATCCAAGATGCTGGGTATCATTCCTACATTTCGTCCTTATGTCCCAACTCCTTGTCCTCATATCCCAGTTTCTTGTCCTCACATCTCTTCCAAGTGCCATATATTCCAACTAGCATAGTTGCTTTCTCCTGAAGGTGATCTTACCATATATTGAATATATTTCATTTTTGTAAGACTAACATCTTAGATGCCACAATAGACGTGTGGACCAGCGGGGTGTTAAGTGTTGATAAGACGTTTATATGAATGGGTTTGTATGGGTTTATATAGGAGGGTTTATATGTATGGGTTTATATTAGCTTCGTGTGGGCTAATATGAGCGTCAGTCTACATTTTTATGTAATTATATTTTGTATTAAGGAAACTTTGAAAACCTGATGTGGTGAACACATTACAGTGTATTTCACGAAGTTTCTATAGTTCAATATTCATATGAAAGGAAGACAATGTAAGAAGTCAGCAATTATGCGAGTTTCTGTCTCTCTATGTTGACCAGACCACACACTAGAAGGTGAAGGGACGACGACGTTTCGGTCCGTCCTGGACCATTCTCAAGTCGATTCTATATTTGCATAGAAAGAACTGAGGGAGATTCAGATGAAGCTTCAATGCAGTCTTTTTATATATTGCAATATTGCGTATGAAGTATAGAATATTGCAATATGAAGTATGCAATATCTGTTCTTAAATGGTATATCGGCAAGAAGAAAGTCATTACAATGTGGCTGAAGATCACACATCCAACCACACATCTGAGAAGGAAGAAAGACCTGTCATCTTGATCCACTGTCAAGTCCTGTAAAGAATGATTGATTGATGCAGATTAAGCCACCCAAGAGGTGGCACGGGCCTGAATAGCCCATAATTGTGTAAAAAATTGGGAGCGTGAATATGTAAGGTAAGAATGTGAGGTGAGAAGAGAGAGGCCAAGAAGTAAACCAGGAGACAAGAGTTAATATATGAAAACTTAAGATTAAATGAAACTGCCGATAGCTTAGTGACGAAGAGAAAGAGATGAGATAGAGACAAAGGAGCAAAAGAACAGAGAAGGAGCTTAGAAGGATATAAAAAGCCGTCAGATCATGTTTAACAAGGAGATCAGATCATATAAGTATGTCCTGTTGACACGAGTCAACATCAACATAGCCAGGACTCATGTTGGCCATGTTGTGTGTGAGGGAAGAGTCCTTGTTCGCGTGCGTATGTGAGCGCGCGTTGGTATGTGCTCGAGCGCTCACTGGTAATACCCTATTTTGCCGAGAGAGGTTCAGTAGTTTAGTTTTTTTTTGGTCCATGCTTCCGGGACCCGAGGAAGTTTTTCAATTTTCCCCTTGTTAGTCAACTCTGTCCCTCCGGCAGCCTCAGTAGGGCCCTCGACCTGGCCACCATCACCAGCTGCTCCAGCGGCGTCCGGGGTCCTCCCCTTTCCCTTGGAACCCCTGGGGGAGCCCTCTGGGGACCGCTGGAACCCCTGGGGGAGCCCTCTGTGTCTCAGGGGACCCCTGGGGGAGCCTTCTGTGTCTCAGGGGACCCCTGGGGGAGCCCTCTGTGTCTCTGGGGACCCTTTGAAACCCCTGGGGAAGCCCTCTGTGTCTCTGGGGACCTCCTGGAACCCCTGGGGGGGAGCCCGCTGTGTCTCTGGCGACCCCTGGAACCCCTGGGGGACCCCTCTGTGTCTCTGGGGACCCCTAGAACCCCTTGGGGGAGCCCTCTGTGCCCCTGGGGACCACTTTCTGACCCCCGAGGACTTCTTTGTGCCCCGGGGGACCATTGGGGACTCTAGAACCCCCTCCAAGGATTACCTGTGTGGATGCAGGATGCTGCCTCTCCCACCTCTCTCTCTCCACTCACAGGGAAATAATGTATCGAAACCCCATTTGTTGTCCGGCGCTGCCCAGCGCGCCAAGCACACTTAACCTGTCTCATTCCTGTTGAATTCGTGTTAGAGTTGCGGGTTTCTTACACTGACTCTGGTATTAACCTTCTTAACTTCCACACGCATGCACGAACGGCTCAATAGACAATGCCAAGAAGCAAATGGAAAAAGTAGGAGGGAGAGGAGGAAATACTGAAGGCAAAGGACAAGAGGACAACCGGAATCGAACCCGGGCCCGTAGACTACGACCCCAGAGCGCTGTGTGTGTGTGTGTGTGGGTGTGGGTGTGGGTGTGTGGGTGTGTGGTGTGTGTGTGTGTGTGTGTGTGTGTGTGTGTGTGTGTGTGTGTGTGTGTGTGTGTGTGTGTGTGTGTGTGTGTGTGTGAGATATATATATATAACTAGGTGTGTACTAACCTAGTTGTGCTTGCGGGGGTTGAGCTCTGGCTCTTTGGTCCCGCCTCTCTACCGTCAATCAACAGGTGTGTGTGTGTGTGTGTTAAAAAAAATATACGTTATGAAGTAGATATGATAGAAACGGTTAGAAAGGCCGAGTCCAAGAGCTAAAACCTTCAATTATGCAGACACAAATAGCAAAATACACATATTATCTCTCTCTCTCTCTCTCTCTCTCTCTCTCTCTCTCTCTCTCTCTCTCTCTCTCTCTCTCTCTCTCTCTCTCTCTCTCTCTCTCTCTCTCTCTCTCTCTCTCTCTCTCTCCCCCCCCCCTCCCCCCCTCCTTCCCTCCCCCCCCCACCCCGTTACCAGCACCACATCATGTAAGCTATAGTGTAGTGAGGCTCATAGCGATTCAACATTAAAACGATGTCTTTGTTCCTTTGCAGGTGAGCGCCATGGAGTCGTGCTAGGAGGGTAGCGACGCAGGTGTGGCCACGGGGAGCAGGTGTGGCCCACGGGGAGCAGCTATGACCCCAGGTAACAGGTGTGTTCCCACGGGAGCATGTGCCTGCTCCCCCGTGCACAGAGAGACAACATGTGCACCAACACTCAGAATAGTGTTGTGTGCTCTACAGCGTATAGAGCTCTTCTCTTCAGCGTGGGGGGTAGTGAATATCACACAGCATTATGTTAACTAGATGCCAGCATGCTAATTGGCATTTGGGCGTGCCTGTGGCAGCGCCTTGACGCTAGTACACCGGTGTGGGGGGTGGGGGAAGCTCGCTGAGTGTATATATATATATATATATATATATATATATATATATATATATATATATATATATATATATATATATATATATATATCCTTAAAGATCTTTCACATATACCCCTGCACCAACACACATATATATACACGTGCATATATCTACACGTATATAGCCACATTTTGTTTAGTATGGGTTAACTGAGGTATTTGGACTAAATTCAAACCACAATAGATCGTTGGATCCAAAGTTGCCTGCTCGTATGGCCTAGCAAGCCGTGTGGCATACAATGAGGAGAAGCTAAAGTGAAAGGTATACACCCACTTGTTACGTCCGTATAGGGGCATCATGCCCCCAGGGGACAGAGCCAGTATGTTGCACATTGTGGGTATTGCAAGTGTTCCCGTTGGTGCACTTATCCTCCTGCATATTGTGAGTGTTGCAAGTGTTCCCGTTGGTGCACTTATCCTCCTGCATATTGTGACTGTTGCAAGTGTTCCCGTTGGTGCACTTATCCTCCTGCATATTGTGACTGTTGCAAGTGTTCCCGTTGGTGCACTTATCCTCCTGCATATTGTGACTGTTGCAAGTGTTCCCGTTGGTGCACTTATCCTCCTGCATATTGTGAGTGTTGCAAGTGTTGCTATCGGTATAGACTTATCCTGTTTTATGCTGGGGTGTTGTATGTGTTGCTGACGGCGTGGCCAGCAGCGTATATTGCATGTGTTGCTAGGGGGGGGGATGTTGCCTGCGCTCCACCAGCTGACCAAGGTAAATAGCGACGTCATGTGTGCCTCTGACGTTGGATTGACGTCTTCAGAGGAAGTTACGTTAGTAAGTGACGTCCACGGATCACATTTCCGGTTGTAATTGGCATGATGTTTGGTCTCGAACAGTCAGTGTGGACGACGGTCCAACTGGTGATTTCAAGTCTGGCCCGTTGGTTAAAGAATAGCGCCAGTGGCTTCATTCCTCTTGGGTCCATAGGGTTTAAGAGGTGAGAGAAATGTGCACCCTTCTACTTCACTGCTACTCTGTAACCCCAACCTAACCCAACCCAACCCAACCCAACCCAACCCAACCCAACCTAACCGAACCCAACACAATCCAGCCTGACCTGACCTGACCTGACCGAAGCCAACGAAAATAATTGATAAAATGTTGCGTTTTATTGTGGTGTGTGACGTCACCATGACGTCACCATGACGTCACACCGTTCCTAGTACAGGATTTGGATCCTACTTGAGGGCTTGAGGGCATGGGCTGAGGTCAGTGCCGCTCGGGCCGGCGTCTGTGCAGGATGGCCCGCAAGACAGGCCTCGGGCTCCTTCCATCCGCCTATATTCGCGACTAATTGGCCATTAGAGAGTTCGCGATTGTTTCAAGAGGCAATGAAAATTGGCGGGGAGTCGAGGGCGAGGTTCCTGGAGAGTTACTCGACCTCTGTAATTAGTGGAGAAGTCTTTTATTGCCTCTGGTAATTGGCCCGGAGCGAAGGGCCTCATTGGACCGGCGCAGTGAACGACTCCATTGCATGGCGAGGAGGGGGGGGGGGGGGAAGGGGAGGGGGGGAGGGGAGGGGTTGGAAAGGGGGGGGGATGGGGAGGGGGTGGAAGGGAAGGGAATTATCAGGGGGGAAAGTGCCAAGCCATTACGACTATATAGCACTGGGAAGGGGTCAGGATAAGGATTTGGGATGGGACGGGGGGAAGGAATGGTGTCCAACCACTTGGACGGTCGGGGATTGAACGCCGACCTGCATGAAGCGAGACCGTCGCTCTACCGTCCAGTCCAAGTGATTGGACGAGGGGGGGGGGGGGTTGGAGGCATGGATGTGTTGATAGTGATGGTGTCACTGTAGTGCTGACAGTGCTTAGGGGAGCCGGTGGCCGAGCGGACAGCACGCTGCTCACGTGATCCTGTGGTCCCCTGTTCGATCCCGCAACCCGTTCTTGCACTTTCTTACAGTCAATATTGACTTATTAAATAAGTGCATATGTGACATACTAATTTCCTGTTAATATTTTAGTTTACCCTGAAAAGCTTCATAGAAAATACCGACCTTACCTAACCTTCTTAATATGTTAAGATAAGCATCTTATTGCTTCGTAATTACAATTATTACTTAACCAATACCTATAATAGGTTAAGTAATAATTGTAATTACGAAGCAATAAGATGCTTATCTTAACATACTAAGAAGGTTAGGTAAGGTCGGTGTTTTCTATGAAGCTTTTCAAGGGAAACTAAAATATTCACAATAAATTAGTATGTCACATATGCACGTATTTAATAAGTCAATATTGACTATACGAAAGTGCGAGAATGGGTTGATCCCGGACGCCAGCGAGAAACGATGGGCAGAGTTTCTTTCACCCTTATGTCCCTGTTACCTAGCAGTAAATAGGTACCTGAGAGATAGACAGCTGCTACGGGCTGCTTCCTGGGGGTCTGTAACAAAAAGGAGGCCTGGTCTAGGACCGGGCCGCGGGGACGCTAAGCCCCGAAATCATCTCAAGATAACCTCAAGATGGGATGTGATTCTTTTCACTCTGCGCCCCACTTCTGTTATTTCCTCAGACCTACACCCACCTGAACCAATCCACAAGGGCCGTGACGAGGATTCGAACCTGCGTCCGGGAGCATCCCAGACGCTGCCTTAAACCTACCTGAACAAATCAGATCTCTACCTCAAGATCTCAAGATAACCTCCCCATTAAGAAGGGGGGGGGGAGGGAGTGAGGGACCCTCACCCCATTTCTTAATATCAGACTTACCCCTATCCATTAAGTAGGGACAGAAGCAGGGATTAAAGGGGGGACTACCACCACCCATTTATTTTATAGACAAATTGGGGTTAGCTGGCGTTTATTTCGGGGATCAACGTTCCCGCGGCCCGGTCTCTGACCAGGGGGGTGTCTGTTAACTTGTTATATCTGTACTAAGTAGAGCGCCTTCGCTCTCTGAACATCAAGTACCTCATATTAAAGACAAGGTGAAGACAACACATAAATATATATAGTTGATATATATAAATGATATCTTTATTATATAAAATATATATAGTTGATATATTTATTTATAATGCTTACTCTGATTTTCAATATTTCAGTTTATATTAGTATTCACAACGAGGCAAAGTCCTCACAAGATTGTGAGGCTTAGTTCTCACAAGATTGTGACGGTTAGTCCTCACAAGATTGTGAGGCAAAGTTCTCACAAGATTGTGAGACTTAGTTCTCACAAGATTGTGAGGCAAAGTTCTCACAAGATTGTGACGGTTAGTCCTCACAAGATTGTGAGGCTGAGTCCTCACAACTACTCCCCAGCATATTATATATATATATATATATATATATATATATATATATATATATATATATATATATATATATATATATATATATATATATTTATATAAACTTTCGAAGTCACTATTTGACTATCCAAAGATATCGATATGAGCTGAGTCACTGACACAACAACTCTTGAGATGCAGCGCGACTAAACTGTAGCTGCTGGCACCATGCATGACCGTCCTATGGTACACTGTCCCTTACACCCGTAACTCACCAAAGGTTTTCTAGGAAGGCCGCTGGATGATTCTCAACACCCCCCATCAGGATCCCAGACTCTGGTGGGTGGCAACCTGTAGCCTTAAAGAGGAAAGTTATTCTGAATGTGAATGTCTGATCTCGAATCGAATGTCTGTCTTGAATCTGAAATCCTGTGACAACTGCTCCTTTGTCTACGCGGACCCGGAGTCGAGGCTCCTCCCACTTCAGGTTTAGTTTGAGTGCTTCAAGGCAGTGCTTCAAGGCAGTGCTTCAAGGCAGTGCTTCAAGGCAGTGCTTCAAGGCAGTGCTTCAAGGTAATGCTTCAAGGTAATGCTTCAAGGCAATGCTTCAAGGTAATGCTTCAAGGCAGTGCTTCAAGGCAGTGCTTCAAGGTAGTGCTTCAAGGCAGTGCTTCAAGGCAGTGCTTTAAGGCAGTGCTTAAGTCAGGGCTTTAAGGCAGTGCTTCAAGGCAGGACTTCAAGGCAGTGCTTCAAGGCAGTGCTTTAAGGCAGTGCTTCAAGGTAGTGTCTCAAGGCAATGCTTCATGGCAGTTCTTCAAAACAGTGCTTCAAGGCAGTGCTTCAAGGCAGTGCTTCAAGGCAGGGCTTCAAGGTAGTGTTTCAAGGCAGTGCTTCAAGGCAGGGCTTCAAGGTAGTGTTTCAAGGCAGTGCTTCAAGGCAGTGCTTTAAGGCAGTGCTTTAAGGCAGTGCTTCAAGGCAATGCTTCAAGGCAGTTCTTCAAGGTAATGCTTCAAGGCAGTGTCTCAAGGCATTGCTTCAAGGCAGTGCTTCAAGGCAATGCTTTAAGGCAGTGCTTCAAGGTAGTGCTTCAAGGCAGTGCTTCAAGGCAGTGCTTTAAGGCAGTGCTTAAGTCAGGGCTTTAAGGCAGTGCTTCAAGGCAGGACTTCAAGGCAGTGCTTCAAGGCAGTGCTTTAAGGCAGTGCTTCAAGGTAGTGTCTCAAGGCAGTGCTTCATGGCAGTTCTTCAAAACAGTGTTTCAAGGCAGTGCTTCAAGGCAGTGCTTCAAGGCAGTGCTTCAAGGCAGGGCTTCAAGGTAGTGTTTCAAGGCAGTGCTTCAAGGCAGTGCTTCAAGGCAGTGCTTCAAGGCAGTGCTTTAAGGCAGTGCTTTAAGGCAGTGCTTCAAGGCAGTGCTTCAAGGCAGTGTCTCAAGGCAGTTTCAGTGCCTCCATGCTGGCCTCGCCCCAATGACTGCCTTAACCTAATTAGCAGGAGGTCAATGATCTCGCCCTGAGTCATTATATAAGTATTGATCCCCC
This sequence comes from Procambarus clarkii, assembly GCF_020424385.1. Taxonomy (NCBI): domain Eukaryota; kingdom Metazoa; phylum Arthropoda; class Malacostraca; order Decapoda; family Cambaridae; genus Procambarus; species Procambarus clarkii. The sequence continues at coordinate 2,745,193 of NC_059608.1, read as the reverse complement.
TCAACGCCTCACCCGTTATGAGGTGTGAGTTTATGAGCGACTCCCCGAGGGCGCGAGTCTCCCAGACTCACCAGTCCTGACGTGGCTCTGGATAATTTATGTATCAAAGTCATTTACACGGCGTTACATCAGCAGCCACCAGGAGCAGCAGCAGCAGCAGCACCAGGAGCAGCAGCAGCAGCAGCAGCAGCCACCAGGAGCAGCAGCAGCCACCAGGAGCAGCAGCAGCAGCAGCCACCAGGAGCAGCAGCATCAGCAGCCACCAGGAGCAGCAGCATCAGCAGCAGCCACCAGGAGCAGCAGCAGCAGCAGCCACCAGGAGCAGCAGCATCAGCAGCAGCCACCAGGAGCAGCAGCATCAGCAGCAGCCACCAGGAGCAGCAGCATCAGCAGCAGCCACCAGGAGCAGCAGCAGCAGCAGCCACCAGGAGCAGCAGCATCAGCAGCAGCCACCAGGAGCAGCAGCATCAGCAGCAGCCACCAGGAGCAGCAGCATCAGCAGCAGCCACCAGGAGCAGCAGCATCAGCAGCCACCAGGAGCAGCAGCATCAGCAGCAGCCACCAGGAGCAGCAGCATCAGCAGCAGCCACCAGGAGCAGCAGCATCAGCAGCAGCCACCAGGAGCAGCAGCATCAGCAGCAGCCACCAGGAGCAGCAGCAGCCACCAGGAGCAGCAGCAGCCACCAGGAGCAGCAGCAGCCACCAGGAGCAGCAGCAGCAGCAGCCACCAGGAGCAGCAGCAGCCACCAGCAGCAGCAGCAGCAGCAGCCACCAGGAGCAGCAGCAGCAGCAGCCACCAGGAGCAGCAGCAGCAGCAGCAGCCACCAGGAGCAGCAGCAGCAGCAGCCACCAGGAGCAGCAGCAGCAGCAGCCACCAGGAGCAGCAGCAGCCACCAGGAGCAGCAGCAGCCACCAGGAGCAGCAGCATCAGCAGCAGCCACCAGGAGCAGCAGCAGCAGCAGCAGCCACCAGGAGCAGCAGCAGCAGCCACCAGGAGCAGCAGCAGCCACCAGGAGCAGCAGCAGCCACCAGGAGCAGCAGCAGCCACCAGGAGCAGCAGAAGCAGCAGCCACCAGGAGCAGCAGCAGCAGCAGCCACCAGGAGCAGCAGCAGCAGCAGCAGCAGCCACCAGGAGCAGCAGCAGCCACCAGGAGCAGCAGCAGCAGCCACCAGGAGCAGCAGCAGCAGCCACCAGGAGCAGCAGCAGCAGCAGCAGCAGCCACCAGGAGCAGCAGCAGCAGCAGCCACCAGGAGCAGCAGCAGCAGCCACCAGGAGCAGCAGCAGCAGCAGCCACCAGGAGCAGCAGCAGCAGCAGCAGCCACCAGGAGCAGCATCAGCAGCCACCAGGAGCAGCAGCAGCAGCAGCAGCCACCAGGAGCAGCAGCAGCAACAGCCACCAGGAGCAGCAGCATCAGCAGCCACCAGGAGCAGCAGCATCAGCAGCCACCAGGAGCAGCAGCAGCAGCAGCCACCAGGAGCAGCAGCAGCAACAGCCACCAGGAGCAGCAGCATCAGCAGCCACCAGGAGCAGCAGCAGCAGCAGCCACCAGGAGCAGCAGCAGCAGCAGCCACCAGGAGCAGCAGCATCAGCAGCCACCAGGAGCAGCAGCAGCAACAGCCACCAGGAGCAGCAGCAGCAACAGCCACCAGGAGCAGCAGCATCAGCAGCCACCAGGAGCAGCAGCAGCAGCAGCCACCAGGAGCAGCAGCATCAGCAGCCACCAGGAGCAGCAGCAGCAACAGCCACCAGGAGCAGCAGCAGCAACAGCCACCAGGAGCAGCAGCATCAGCAGCCACCAGGAGCAGCAGCAGCAGCAGCCACCAGGAGCAGCAGCAGCAACAGCCACCAGGAGCAGCAGCAGCAACAGCCACCAGGAGCAGCAGCATCAGCAGCCACCAGGAGCAGCAGCAGCAGCAGCCACCAGGAGCAGCAGCAGCAACAGCCACCAGGAGCAGCAGCATCAGCAGCCACCAGGAGCAGCAGCATCAGCAGCCACCAGGAGCAGCAGCAGCAGCAGCAGCCACCAGGAGCAGCAGAAGCAGCAGCCACCAGGAGCAGCAGCAGCAGCAGCCACCAGGAGCAGCAGCATCAGCAGCCACCAGGAGCAGCAGCATCAGCAGCCACCAGGAGCAGCAGCAGCAGCAGCAGCCACCAGGAGCAGCAGAAGCAGCAGCCACCAGGAGCAGCAGCAGCAGCAGCTACCAGGAGCAGCAGCATCAGCAGCCACCAGGAGCAGCAGCAGCCACCAGGAGCAGCAGCATCAGCAGCCACCAGGAGCAGCAGAAGCAGCTCCTGGCTCCTTGCCCCTGCCCTGGCCTCGGCCCACCACACAAGAAGCACCTCACAGAGCTCTCCCCCACCTCACAGAGCTCCCCCCTCCTCACAGAGCTAGCCCCCACCTCACAGAGCTCTCCCCCCACCTCACAGAGCTCCCCCCACCTCACACAGAGCTCTCCCCCACCTCACCGAGCTCTACACACTTCACAGAGCTCTCCCCCACCCCACAGAGCTCCCCCCACCTCACAGAGCTCTACCCCACCTCACAGAGCTCTCCCCCACCTCACAGAGCTCCCCCCTCCTCACAGAGCTAGCCCCCACCTCACAGAGCTCCCCCCCCCACCTCACAGAGCTCCCCCCACCTCACACAGAGCTCTCCCCCATCTCACCGAGCTCTACCCACCTCACAGAGCTCTCCCCTACCCCACAGAGCTCCCCCCACCTCACAGAGCTCTACTCCACCTCACAGAGCTCTCCCCCAACCTCACAGAGCTCTCCCCCCACCTCACAGAGCTCTCCCCTCACCTCACAGAGCTCCCCCCACCTCACAGAGCTCCCCCCCACCTCACAGAGCTCTCCCCCACCTCACAGAGCTCCCCCCCACCTCACAGAGCTCCCCCCCCCACCTCACAGAGCTCCCCCCCACCTCACAGAGCTCCCCCCACCTCACAGAGCTCTACCCCCCACCTCACAGAGCTCTCCCCCACCTCACAGAGCTCTCCCCCACCTCACAGAGCTCCCCTCACCTCACAGAGCTCCCCCCCCACCTCACAGAGCTCCCCCCCACCTCACAGAGCTCCCCCCACCTCACAGAGCTCTCCCCCACCTCACAGAGCTCTCCCCACCTCACAGAGCTCTCCCCCCCACCTCACAGAGCTTTCCCCCCACCTCACAGAGCTCCCCCCCCCGCCTCACAGAGCTCTACCCCCCACGTCACAGAGCTCTCCCCACCTCACAGAGCTCTCCCCCCCACCTCACAGAGCTCCCCCCCCCCCCCCACCTCACAGAGCTCCCCCCCACCTCACAGAGCTCCCCCCACCTCACAGAACTCCCCCCCACCTCACAGAGCTCCCCCCCGCCTCACAGAGCTCTACCCCACCTCACAGAGCTCTCCCCCACTTCACAGAGCTCCAGGAAGTCCATTCAACACCCGCCAGAAGAACCATGATGAATCCTGGACATTTTATCTGGCAAGTTGTGATAGTTATGGCGGCTGGTGGCGGTCTTATGTTGCCGACTAATGGAGATTAAACGGCCAAAAATAGTGAAGATTTACCAAGAGTTCTGGTAAAGTAGCGTGTGGGGGGGGGGATGACACTTAAAGAGCTCCTTGATACTTTTAAGGTTCCTCTACCAGAAGTTGACCAGCTGACGTCATCGATGACGTCACTGATGACGTCCCTGATAGGTCATCAGTGTCACTGACATACAGTGACGTCACTGTATAATAGGCCTCGGATAAACAGGAGTTATAAATCCTTGCTGGGTAAGAGGGATGCTCGGGGCTCTTTATTAGGTCAAGATGGGCCTTCCTTAGTAAGACTTACGTGAGTCTTACCGTAACTTACCTGTGTCTGAACTTACCTGTATGTTATCTTAACGTATC